>JAXLNO010000920.1:0-27851 GCA_038087875.1 Malacoraja senta | reverse complement strand
GACCCGAAATGTCACCTATTCCTTTTCTCCTGAGATACTGAGTTACTCCAGCTTTTGTGTCTATAGATGTAAATGTAGGTGGTTGGGGATTACGTTTGGTGATGATACCAAAATTGAAGGAGTTACAGACAGTGAGGAAGGCTGTCAGAAGATACAGCGGGATATCTGCAGAAATGGCATATGGAGTTTAACCTGGGCGAGTGTGAGATGTTGCACTTTAGGAGGTTATATGTAAGGGAAGAGCATATGGTTAATGGCAAAACCCTTATCAGCATTGATGTACAGAGGGATCATGGAATCCTAGTTTGTAGCTCACTAAAGGTGGCAGCTCAAGTAGAAAGAGTGATAAAGAAGGCAAATAGTATGCTTGCTTTCATTACGAGGGGATTGAATGGAAGAGTCAAGAAGGTCATGATGCAGTTCTATAGGATTTTGGTTAGGCCGCATTTAATTTATTGCATGCAGTTCTGGTCTCCCCATTGCAAGAAAATTGTGGAAGCATTGTAGAGGGTGCAGATGTGGTTTTCCAAAATGTGGCCTGGATTAGAGGTTTTCAGCTACAGGGAGAGGTTGAATAGCTTTGGATTGTTTTCTCTGGAATATCAGTTGAGTATATATATATATATGATAGAAGTATATAAAATTATAGAGAAGACAATCAGAACCATTTCCCCAGGGTGGAAATGTCCAACACTAGGGGGCATAGCTATAAGGTAAGAGGGGGGAAAGTTTAATGGAGATGTGCAGGGCACGATTTTTTACATGGGGAATGGTGGGGGCCTGGAACCCATTGCCAGGAATTGTGGTGGAAGCAGATATGATGGTGGCATTTAAGAGGCTGATAGCAGGGAATAGCGGGATATGGATCATGTACAGACAGATGAGATCATCAAGTAGGCATCATGTTCAGCCCAAACATTGTGGGCCAAAGTGCCAGTTCCTGTGCTGTACTATTCCATGTTCTATGCTCTATGTTCTATTTACAAAGTTAATGGTGCACCCAGGCTTTTCTACACCATGCAATTATCAGCCTTAGCTCCCCAACCCCCACCTCTCCACCCTATTCCATATGTTGTTTAAGCATCTACCAATGTATAATTAAACATCAGTCTATAAATATATGTTCCTATAAATGCTGTACTTTTTAACAAAGAGATTATAATTAGAGTGGCACTGTAGCACAGTGGTAGAGTTGCTGCCTTACAGCAACAGATCCCTGGGTTCGAGCCTGACTGCAGGTGCGGTCTATACGGAGTTTTTTGCAGTCTTTTTCATTTACTGTCTTGCAGAATTTGTACCTAATTAATATATATTTTATGTTTTTGTTTGTTGTCTGAGTCCATGTGCCTGTGAAGCTGCTGCAAGCAAGATTTACATTGTGATGTAATCTGCCATCATGTTTACTGATTATTCAGTATTATCCCCTCCTCCTGTTATTCATCAACCTTGCAGCTCAGATTTTCAAAGTTAAATATGCAAAAAATATTTTTCTGCCTGCTTGACTCTCTGTGGACAATGGATCATCTCACTAATATACATAGCTGACAGATGGCCTGGACTTGGCCCTTTCCTAAGCCACTTTAGAAGGTGATGAAGGATGGACGGCAAGAGCCTGACCAGATGGACCATCTGTCATTTAGATCATATAATCTTTGGCTTCTTTTTCAATCCCCTCCATTTGTTGAAGGATCTACTTGTTGACCCGTACCTCATTAAGGGCAGATTATAACAAAAATGTCACTGTTTAATCGTGTAGGCGAAACATTTTACCCCAACATCTTGTGTGAAGTATTGTGCATCTTTTCCATTATTCTTTTCCATTTAATCAATCATAAATTGCTATTTCTAACTGCAAGATTAAACACTGCAACTAAGAAATGAGATAACATAGCACATTTTCCCCTCATAATCCATATTTCAATTTTCCCTAGAGCAGACTCCACTGGTGAATTTGAACCAAGCATTTCCTTAAAATTATCTGAAATATAATTATCTTTTACTAGGCACACACTAAATGATTTCATTAGTCACATACTGTAATACACATTTCTGCATGTATCAACATGAATTGGAACTGAAAGCTCTGTAACATTTAGAGAATTTATGGGAAGTTGGAGAGAATAAAATAAAATGAGTGCATCATTAGTATGAATCGGTGTTTGATGGCTGGCATGTACTTGGTGGACTGGAAAACCTATGTCCATGCAATATGACTCCATGTGTAATGCAATCATCATTGGAGATGTCCCGGTAGATCAGAGAAGATGTTATTAGTTTGTTGCTTTCCCTTTACCTAAAGGAACCCTCTGTTAAACTTGGAAGATCTGACATGGTAGCTTCATAAGTGATGGCAAGCTGCTCAAACTCCTTTCAACACAGACTATACCCGGGTGAGAGCATCCCACTTATTCAAAAAGAATCATTCAAAGGGTGCCTCAGGTCCATTTCTGAATGCATTATTATAGGCATGGCTGGCCCCTTGAGAAGGATAAGCGATCTCAGGATCACAAGGCACAGACATGGCCGTCAGTGTCTTCAGGAACACTATGCTTTACCTGAATTCCTCTGAAACAATGCACACTAGTTTCACTATCCTCCTGGTTAATTTTACTGATTGTATGCCCCGTTGTCACCTTCCCCTCAGATAACAATGAACCATTCTACATTTCCTTGATCACCGTCTGCTTTGATCTGTCGTTTTCACACCTTACTCTTCCATATCTCTAGTCTCCCTATCCCCTGACTCTCAGTCTGGTCTCGACCTGAAACATCACCCATTCCTTCTCTCCAGAGATGCTGCCTGTCCTGTTGAGTTACTCCAGCATTTTCTGTCTATAACAATACTAATAACTGCTTCAAAAAGCTATATCAAATTTCCAGTTTAGTTTTGAGACGCAGCATGGTGTAATGATTCAAGGATTCGGATCAATGAATGGAGGAAGCACATGGTGAAGAGCACAGATAAGGAAGAGATAAGACTTTGCCTTCCATCACAGTGAGGAGGTGTTGGAGATTCACTGTGATGGATGTTTATGTAAACTGTGTTAAGTGTGTACTTGGGTTTTTTTGTAATGTAAAAAACTGTAGTAAATGATATTTCGTTCAAACCTAGGTTTGAATGACAATAAATAGCATTCCATAACTATTTATTAAAGCAAACACAAGTAAAACACAGAAACACTATCAACTATCAATAAAGAAACAATACAAAAGAACTCTTACGCCCCTCTGCGTATTTGAGTCTCCTATCTGCACTGGCAGGCAGTGGCACACACCACGGTCCAAGCTCTTCCTCTCTCTCTCACTCCTTGGTGAAGATCTTTTCTCTCCCTGAAGATGAACCTCATGCTCTCATGGTAGAAGCATGTAATTATATAATCATTTTATTTGCTGGTTTATCAATGACCGTCAATGTAGTTTCAAACTCTACATGTAGAGTACTGAACGTCCTGCTAGCACAAAGCATTATTCATCTTTAGGATAAATTGCTAACTGACAGATAATACTGCTGATTCCTTTGGAATTTCTTGGGACATTAAAGCACCAATGACACCAATGTTCATTCTCACCATCATCTCTGTGATACAGAGATCTGTAAATTGGTATCCAAGAAATAGCATGGGTAAAATATACATAAACATGATAGTCCCCATTGTGCCAGCAAGCCAGCAGGACTCGAGGGTCAGAGCTATAGGGAAAAGTTTGGCAAGCTAGGTGTTTATTCTTTGGTGCGTAGGAGGCTGAGGGATGTTCTTCCAGAGGTGTACAATATGTAATGAAATGAGAGTCTTTTACCAGGGGTAGGGGAATCAAGAACCAGAGGACATAGATTTAAGTTGAGAAGGGAAAAATGTAATAGGAAATTGAGGAGCACCTTTTTCACTCAGAGGGTCGTGAGTACATGAATGAGTTGCCAGAGGCGGTAGTTGAATCAGGTACTAAATCTATTTAAAATACATTTGGATAGTACACTGAGAGGAAAGATTTAGAGAGATTTGGGCCAAACATGGGCATTTGGAACAAACCTAGGTGCTGCCTCTTGGTTGGCATGGATGAGTTGGGCAGTGGGGCCTGTTTCCGTGTTGTATGGCTCTATAACTAAATTATCTCATCTAATTTTCACAGAGTAAGGAGAGGTAGTAAGATGTGCATAGGTGCTTTATTTAAACCTGACTCCAACTTGACTAAAAACTTAGAAACAATCTAGGGTGCACAGTATTTTCTACTCTTCATTTCCCTTCAAAAATTGCTTTTTCAGTCAACACAAACTTCTTTGGAAGTGCACAGGATTTTGAAAGCAAAATAACATGTAAGTAATAAGGATTGGGAAATCAATAATTTTCGACAGCAATTTGAAAAAAATAAACATAAAAAACATGGAAATTAATGCACCACCAAATGCCAAAGGTAACAACGTGATAAACAAAGCTCCAATCTCTTACCATCAATTACATTTTTGTGTGAAAAAGCTATCTTCTGATGTGCATGTCACATCTACGCTCACAGCACCTGGCAACGCTGCAAAATTACCTTTGGCCAACGAAAGCCACTGAATGCTTCTGTGGGACCCAATTAAGATAATTTTTGGAATGTTTAATGAAGCTTATGTTAGTTTGGGGCACAGGTTGAAAGTTCTCAGCTCAATAATTTTAATAAGATGAGAATAGCTTTACAGCAGGACACACAATTATCTCAGATTCCAGTTTCTGATTCATATTCCTTCTCTCCAGTGCGGCTCAAACAGCTACCTCACAGGATTTATTTCGTCCCTGTTGAATATTTTTGCATCTTAGCACTGAAGGATAGTGAAACACACCTGGTGAAGCGTGGGGCCTGAAATTGACATTCCACATTTTTGACAGCTAAATTCCAGGAAAGTATTGGGCTAGTGGCTTACACAAGATTAATGTTGCTTGGACTTTTCAACTACCTCGAATGAAGCTACATTCTGAGAAAATACATGGGTCGTCTTTCACACAGTCTATTTCACTGATCTCTCTCCCCCCCTCCACCCCCCCCCCCACCGCCCCCCACCCCACCCCCCGGCCCCATTAGTCAAACCATCTTCATCCTACTTATTTTTTGCAAATCCGTGAGCCCACAAGTCCACAGTTATTAAGTCTGATGTTTGATGATTGACTACTATGATACAAAAGTGATTGACAGCAGGAGTTTGGATTTGTCAGCATTTTGATGAGTTGATGAATAGCTTTATTTCAGCAACAATCTGACTATTACCATTTCCAGAAGCTTTTGTTGGAGCCAAGATTATTCCTTTTCTGTAAAATTCAGAATCTTGAGGATCACAAATCACAGTGGTTCAGAGAGAAAATAGGATAGAACACTTTAGTAAAACAGTGTTCTTTTTCACATCTCTAATAACTTGTTCTTTAGAAGTTATTTACTTGCTTTTGAATTGATGAAATGCCATGCATGTTCACCTTGTGTAAAACATGGGAAACAAAATCCTGTGGCCTATTCCAACCACCTACACCAATGACCAGCACCCAGTACAGTAAACAATACTTCAACTGCTACACATCATTTAAAAGGCATTTGGAAAGATATTTGGATGGGATAGACAGAGAGGAATTCAGCCTTAAATGGGATTAGCATAGTTAGGCTTTACAGTTGGCACAGACAAACTGAACTGAAATGGCCAGTTTCTGTACTGTATGATTTTATGGTCTTCCATCCATTCCTCATTTGCCCCTGGGACCTGCCATACACAGACAGTCATTATAAAGAAGTAAGAGATCAAGTCAGAGCAGGGTAAGATAATGGGCCACATGTGGAAATGTTGCTAAGCAACAAACTTTATGTCATACTGTAAAAATGAAACTCAACACTTGACAAGTTCCCATATGAATACCTTTGATTGCAATTTTTTGTTCTTTGACCTCCTGCCACTTCCAGGTGTACATCTTGCTTTAGCAGGCACAGTAGTAAGCTCTTCAGATTTCTGAAATTACTGCGGCCTCAAAGATTTGAAGACTGACGGTTCCCTGTGGAGGGTTCTGTTGCCATTAAGAGAAACACCATATTAACCACTTGCTGAAGGGTTGATCAGGGAATGATGTGAGAAATTTGAGCACTTTAATTGTAAAAGAGTGAAGGTGGAGGGTTGCTTTACTGATTTGAAGTCTGTGATTAGTTGTATACCGCAAGGATCTGTGCTGGGCCCCTTGATGTTTTGATGTACATTAATGACTACGATATGAATATTTGAGATAAGAAAAGTTTGCAGATGATATTAAAAATGGTTGTCACACTGTAGACGGACTCAGAATCATATAACATGAAAACAGATCAATCAGCCCAACTCATCTTTACCAACCAATGGGCACCCTTTTGTATTAACCTAATTTTCCTGCAATTGCCCCATAGCCTTCCATGTCATCTATGCCATAGATCCCACTGTTCTACAACACACTCTAGGGCCCTACTATTTACTGTGTAATTGATATCCCTGTTTGACAAACCAAAATGTAACACTTCATTTTTATCTACATTAAACTCCATCTGCCATTCCTTGGCCCATTGACCCAGTTGATCACGATCCTATTGTAATGTTAGATAACATACTTCACTGTCTTCTCAACCACTAATTTTAGTGTCATCTGCAAACTTATGGAAAATACCATTCCACATTCAAATCCACATCATTAATATAACTAATGAACAACAGGGGACCCAGCACATCACATCACAGGCATCAAATCTAAAAAACAACCCTTTGCTACCACCATCTGTCTCTTATCTTCAAGCAAATTTTATATCCAATTGGCCAGCTCGTCCTGGATCTCATGAGATCTAAACTTCCAGACCAGTCCCCCTTTGAAGTGCTTTGTCAAAGACCAACTAGATAACATCTACCACATTATCTTCAACAATCATCTTGGTCACAGCCTCAAAAAACACAATCAAATTTGTGGGACAACATTAAACTTACTATCTCTAATCAGTCCTTGTCTTTCCAAATGTATGTAGATCCTGTATCTAACAATCCCCTCCAATAAGATAAACACTCATTGATATTCGCTCACCAGCCATATCTTCCAGGCTTTACCTTACAGGCTTTCTTATAATGAGGTAATAATAGTGGCTATTGGTGATACAAATATCGCTGCCAGGGCCCCACAATTTTTTCCCTAGTTTCTCACAATGTCCTGAGGCATACTTGATCAGATCCCAGAGATTTGTTTAACTTTGTGTTTGTAAGACTGTTAGCTCCTCCTCTTTTATGAAGAGGACTGTCTTCAAGAAATCACTATTAACTTCCCCGACTTCTCGAACATTCATGTTTACTGCACGAAAAATACATTTGAGAAATATTTATTTAACATCTTGCCCATTTCCTGTGGCTCCACACGTAAAAGACCTTGTTGATCTGTAAGGGGCTTTGTTTTCTCCCTAGTTATTCCTTTGTCTTTAATATACTTACAGAATCTCTATGGATTTTAAAGGGATCCTATATCCCCTTTTTGTGCTCCTGATTTCACTTCAACTGCACTCCTAACACCCCTTTACTCCTCTTGGGATTCATTTGATCCCAGCTGTCTATAACTCACATACTGTAGGCCCTCTTCTTTTTCTTGACCAGTGCCTCAATACCTCTTGTCATCCAGTGTTCCATACACCTGCCATCTTTGCCCTTCACTCTAACTGGAACATGCTGGGTGCGAACTCTTGCTGTCTGACATTTAAAAGTCTCCCACATACAGAGGTTCTTTTTATCTGAAATAGCCCACCCAATCAAATTTTGAAATTTCCTGTCTAATTCCAACAAAATTGTTCTTCATCCCAATTTAGGACTTCAACATGTGGACCATTCTTATCTTCTATCATAACTATATGAGAACTATTAGACTTATGATCACTGGTCCCAATGTGCTCTCACACTAACACTTCAGTAATCTAAAATGCTCTATTTACTAAGAGGAGGTCAAGCTTACACCCATCCTCTAGTAGGGTCATCTACATATTGATTGAGAACATTTTCCTGAGCATACTTAACAAATTCCACCCCATACAAGCCCTTAGCTATTACTAATATTCTTACAGCTAACTGTGATTTTCCTACATATCTCCTCCTCTAATTCCTGCTGACTATTAGGATCCTTTTGAAGTGATGATCCCCTTCTTATTTCTCATTTCTGTGTACAGAGACTACCTGGACAATCCCCGATGAATATCTTCACCCCAATAACAACAACTATCCCCCTCCATTGTGATGTTCCCTCTCATCATAAACTGAACTCCTCTTCTCTCTGACCTGCACCTCTATTCCTTCTCAGGCATCTCTACCCTGAAACTTTGAGCTGTTGGTCCAGTCCCTCGCTTCGCTATGTTTCTATAATCCCATGTTCCGATTCATGGCCTGAATTCATCTGCTTTCCCTGTCAAGTCTCTTGCATTGAATGAATGCAGTTTGATCTACTATCTGACTTTCCGCATTCAGTTATGTGCTGCTGCCTGTCTGTCTGTTCAACTGAACGTGCTTTCTTTAACTTCTATATTAGCCTTACCCTTTTCTTTGGCCTCACATCTGCTTTGGGTCCCGAGCCCCTACCCTGCCAGTTTAAATCTTTTCAGTCCTACTCCTCTTTAAACCATGTTTCTGTAGTTGATATGATTTTATAATTACTTGTTTCAATCAGTACCCTCAACTAATCTGCTTTATTTGCTGTTCTCTTTGCTTTAGGCACAACCAGACCCCTTTCCTGTCCATGTTCTGACCATTGCTTTCTCTGCCTGTCTCTGTAACATTAATTTGCTCAACAAATCTCTCCGCCATAAACAATAGTCAAGCATTAGTAGTCCTACAAACTTCAGGAAACTTTCTTGCAGCCTGAGAAGATTAAAAAGCATTATAGATAGAGTCACAACAATTTCCTCCCTTTTAGCAGCCTGTGGTATATTTCATCCGGATCTGCCAGGTCATCTATTTTCAATGATAAATGCCTTAATACTTCCTCTTTTACCATGTTTATCTCTTCCAATAATTCACACTTGTTTATAACAACAATTATCTCCCTCCTTTGTGAAGAGGGTTATAAATTATTTATTAACCTTAACCACATCCTCTTTGATTATGGGTTACCATTTAGATCTAATTAGGGTCTCCTATTTCTTTAATTGTTATCTTGATCTATGTACTTCCAAAAAAATCTCAGGATTTTTTGTAATCTTACTTGATAATATATTTTAAAGCCACCTCCTTTTTTGTTAGTTTCGTCTCTAACCTTAGTCTCCAAGATGTTCTAATGTATTAAGATCCTTGTGCCTAACATAAGCTTTTCATGTTTGCTAACTCTACCATCAATGCTATCTCTGTCTTTCAAGGAGCTCTAGATTTGGCTGATTTGACACAAAATGCTGGAGTAACACAGCGGGACAGGCAGCATCTCTGGATAGAAGGAAAGGGTGATGTTTCGGGTGAAGACCCTTCTTCAGACTGTCAGGGGAGAGGGAGTAACAGAGATAAGGAAGTGAAAGATGTGAAAAGGAGACAAAGGGGATAGATATCAAGGAAAATGTAGAAGAGATCATTGTTAGCTAGAAGAAGGTAACAACAAAGCAAACAGAGATAAAATGTAAACGAGGACAGTCAGACTAGTCGGAGAACTGGGAAGGTGGTAGGGATGGAGAGAGAGGGAAGGCAAGGATTACTTGAAATTAGAGGTCAATATTCATACCGCTGGGGTGTAAGCTGTCCGAGTGAAATATGAGGTGTTGTTCCTCCAATTTGCGCTGGGCCTCATGCTAGATTTGGCTACTCCACCCTTTTTCTGTGGGAACATGAATTTTCTTCTTGAACAATTTCCATTGTTCCGAAATTGATTTACATTCAGGTAACTGCTCTCAGTTCACGTGGATTTTAGTAAGGCTTTTGATAAGATCCCTATGAGGCTGATGTATGGGATTCACGATGACTTGGTCACATGGATTCAGAACTGACTTATTCATAGAAAATAGAGTGTAATGGTGGAAGGTGGATATCTGTGACCAGTGGAGTTTTGCAGGGATCTTTGTTATGACCTCTGCTGCTTGTGATATATATATAAATGACCCAGACTTCAATGTCGGTATTGCAATGACTCCAATGCCAAAGTTGAGGAGTTGCAGACAGGGTGAAAGGCTGTCAGAAGAGACAGTGAGATATAGATCCACCGTATTGGTGGAAATGTGTCATCCTCGATAACAATCAGCACGGGAGCACCTCAAGGCTGCGTGCTCAGCCCCCTGCTTTACTCACTCTATACTCATGACTGCGTAGCCGGACTTAGTGTGAACTCCATCATCAAGTTTGCTGACGACACCACTGTTGTAGGACGTATCACTGATAGGGATGAGTCAGAGTATAGAAGTGTGATCGACCGATTGACCAAATGGTGCCAGCACAATAACCTGGCCCTCAACACCAGCAAAACCAAGAAACTGATTGTGGACTTTGGAGGGGGTAGGATAGGAACCCACAATCCCGTTTATATCAACGGGTCGATGGTGGAAAGGGTCAAGAACTTCAAATTCCTGGGCATGCATATTTCTGAAGATTTCTCCCGCTCCCAGCACACTGATGCAATTATAAAGTAAGCACATCAGCGCCTCTACTTCCTGAGAAGATTACGGAGAGTGGGTATGTCAAGGAGGACTCTCTCGAACTTCTACAGGTGCACAGTAGAGAGCATGCTGACCGGTTGCATCGTGGCTTGGTTCGGCAACTTGAGCGTCCAGGAGCGGAAAAGGCTGCAAAAAGTTGTAAACACTGCCCAGGCCATCACCAGCTCTGACCTCCCTACCATCGAGGGGATCTATCGCAGTCACTGCCTCAAAAAGGCTGCCAACATCATTAAGGACCCACACCATCCTGGCCACACACTCATCTCTCCGCTGCCATCAGGTAGAAGGTACAGGAGCCTGAAATCTGCAACATCCAGGAATAGGAACAGACTCTTCCCCACAGCCATCAGACTATTAAACACAATTTCAAACAAACTCTGAACTATAACAGCCTGTCACATTTTATCTGTTTATTTATGTGTATATATATGGTCTATATACTGTATATAGACACACTGATCTGTTCTGTATTTATGCCTACAATATTCTGTTGTGCTGCAGCTAGCAAGAATTTCATTGTCCTATCTGGGACACATGACAATAAACTCTCTTGACTTGACTTGACGAGATCAGCTGCAGAAATGAGCGGAGAAATGGAGTTTAACCTGAGCAAGTGTGAGGTGTTGCATTTTAGGAGGTTGAATGGAAAGAGAACTTATACAATTAATAGCCAAATCCTTAACAGCATTGATGTGCAGAGGAATCTTGGAGTCAAAGATAACCATATAACCATATAACCATATAACCATAACAGCACGGAAACAGGCCATCTCGGCCCTTCAAGTCCGTGCCGAACATTTTTTTTAAATTAAATTTTTAATTTTTTTTAAAATTAAAAATAAATACTTCCCCCTAGTCCCATCTACCTGCACTCAGACCATAACCCTCCATTCCTTTCCCGTCCAAATACCCATCCAATCTATTTTTAAAGGATAACATCGAACCTGCCTCCACCACTTCCACTGGAAGCTCATTCCACACAGCTACCACTCTCTGAGTAAAGAAGTTCCCCCTAATGTTCCCCCTAAACTTCTGTCCCTTAATTCTCAAGTCATGTCCCCTTGTTTGAATCTTCCCTACTCTCAATGGGAAAAGCTTATCCACGTCCACTCTGTCTAACCCGCTCATAATTTTAAAGACCTCTATCAAGTCCCCTCTTAACCTTCTGCGCTCCAAAGAATAAAGACCTAACTTGTTCAACCTTTCTCTGTAACTTAGTTGCTGAAACGCAGGCAACATTCTAGTAAATCTCCTCTGTACTCTCTCTATTTTGTTGACATCCTTCCTATAATTAGGCGACCAAAATTGTACTCCATACTCCAGAATTGGCCTCACCAATGCCTTGTACAATTTTAACATTACATCCCAACTTCTATATTCAATGCTCTGATTTATAAAGGCCAGCACACCAAAAGCTTTCTTTACCATCCTATCTACATGAGATTCCACCTTCAGGGAACTATGCACAGTTATTCCTAGATCCCTCTGTTCAACTGCATTCCTCAATTCGCTACCATTTACCGTGTACGTCCTATTTTGATTTGTCCTGCCGAGATGTAGCACCTCACATTTGTCAGCATTAAACTCCATCTGCCATCTTTCAGCCCACTCTTCCAAATGGCCTAAATCTCTCTGTAGACTTTGAAAATCTACTTCATTATCCACAACACCACCTATCTTAGTATCATCTGCATACTTACTAATCCAATTTTCCACACCATCATCCAGATCATTGATGTACATGATAAACAACAGTGGACCCAACACAGACCCCTGAGGCACCACACTAGTCACCGGCCTCCAACCTGACAAACAGCCATCCACTATTACTCTCTGGCATCTCCCATTCAGCCACTGTTGAATCCATCTTGCTACTCCACCATTAATACCCAACAATTGAATCTTCTTAACCAACCTTCCATGAGGAACCTTGTCAAAGGCCTTACTGAAGTACATATAGACAACATCCACTGCTTTACGCTCATCAATTTCCCTAGTAACCTCTTCGAAAAATTCAAGAAGATTAGTCAAGCATGACCTTCCAGGCACAAATCCATGTTGACTGTTCCTAATCAGACCCTGCTTATCCAGATGCTTATATATATTATCTTTAAGTATCCTTTCCATTAATTTGCCCACCACTGACGTCAAAGCTCATAGCTCAATGAAGGTGGAAGAATGAGTAGATATAGTATTAAAGAAGGTGTATTGTAGGGTTACCTGCATTACTAGGGCCATTGAGTATAAGAGTAAAGAAGTCATGATGCATCTGTATAGAACTTTGGTTAGGCCACATTTTAAGTATTGCGTGCAGTTCTGGTTGACCCATTATAGGAAAGATGTGTAGTCTCTGGAGAGAGTGCAGCAGAGGTTAACCAGAATGCTGCCTGGATTAGAGGGTTTCAGCTACAGGGATCTGTTGGATAGACTTGGATTGTTTGTGATGAAAGTCAGAGGTTGTGGGAAGACTTAGACTCATAGAGTTATAGAGTCTAAACCTACCCCATCCATGTACCCGTCTAAATGTTTCTTAAACGTTGTGATAGTCCCTTGAACTTGATTGAAATATATAAAATTATGAGAGGCACAGATAGGGTAGACAATCAGAACCTTTTTTTGAGGGTGGGAATGTCCAACACAAGAGGGCATAGCTATGTGGGAGGTATAAAGTTTAATAGAAATGTGCAGGGCAAGTTTTTATGCAGAGAGTGGTGGGAGCCTGGAAAGCATTGCCACGTGGTTTTCAGGTATGTTGCTGGTGTTAATGGTAAGGGAAATCAGAAATGGAAATGCCATTGAATGTCAAGTGTGGTGGTTAGAAACCTCTTGCCAGAGACAGTATTCCCTTGTTCTTGTATGGCATGAATGTTATTTGCCAGTTATCAGCATGTTCCTGGATGTTGTCTGGATCTTGTTGCACATTGCTTCATTTGATGAGGCCCCCACAATCTCCTCTCTTACCTCCCTCAATAACCTGGATAGATCCCATCAAGACATCCATTTTAATGCTCTTCAAGAGTCAAGAGTCAAGAGTCAAGAGTCAAGTCAAAAGTGTTTTATTGTCATACTAGACTAAGTTGGACCCGTTGGGTCCCATTCTCACATGGGACGCCTGGTCCCCCAACGCAATATTTCACCACTCACGCATAGCCCCCAACTGCGCAGGCGCAGCTGATGGGTTCCCATTGTGACGCCCCTGATCCCCCTCCTAAAAATAGATAATTTTTTAGTCGCAGGTCTAGTCGAAGTCGGTTTTCTTCATAGTCGAGGAAGGTTTTCAACATATCCGTGGGAGGTGGTAGGAGGTTGCAGGTCACCTCGACCTTGATTTTTTTTGGGTGGCGGGCAAGGTCACCAGAGGTTGCTGTTTAGGTCTCCTAAGTGGGACAAGGGCTTAAGGTGACAAAAAATCGTAGCGTTATCGGGTACCGTTTTTGCGCAAATTAAAAAACAACGCTAACCGGAAGAGGACAAGATGAGTTTTAGTTAAGTATAGAAGATGTCCCAAATAGAACAATGAAATTCTTGCTTGCTGCAGCACAACAGAGTATGTAAACATAGTACATAATGGGAAAAAAAAAATGTCAGTGTGTATATATACACATGCACACATACTCAAACAATAAACAAATATAGTGCAATAATAATAATGGTCTGCTGTAGTTCAGAGCTTATTTGTTGTCGTGTTTAATAGCCTGATGGCTGTAGGGAAGAGGCTGTTCCTGAACCTGGATGTTACAGTTTTCAGGCTCCTGTACCTTCTTCCCGATGGCAGTGGTGAGATGAGTGCGTGGCCAGGATGGTGTGGGTATCTGATGATGTTGGCTGCCTTTTTGAGGCGGCGACTTTGATAGATCACTTCGATGGTGGGGAGGTCAGAGCCGGTGATGGACTGGGCAGTGGTCACAACTTTTTGCAGTCTTTTCTGCTCCTGGACGTTCAAGTTGCCGAACCAGGCCACGATGCAACCAGTCAATATGTTCTCTACTGTGCACCTGTAGAAGTTCAATAGAATCTTCTTTGACATACCGAATCTCTGTAATCTTCTCAGGAAGTAGAAGCGCTGATGTTCTTTATAATTGCATCAGTGTGCGGGGTCCAGGAAAGATCTTCGGAAATATGCATGCCCAGGAATTTGAAATTATTGACCCTCTCCACCATTGACCCTTTGATATAAACAGGATTGTGGGTCCTCATCCTTCCCCTTCCAAAGTCCACAATCAGTTCCTTGGTTTTACTGATGTTGAGAGCCAGGTTGTTGTGCTGGCACCATTTGCTCAATCGGTAGATCTCACTTCTATACTATGACTCATTACCATCTGTAATTCGTCCAACAACAGTGGAGTTATCGGCGAACTTGATGATGGAGTTCGCACTATGTCCAGCTACACAGTCATGGGTATAGAGTGAGTAAAGCATGGTGCTGAGCACGCAGCCTTTAGGTGCTCCCATACTATAGACTATAGACAATAGACAATAGGTGCAGGAGTAGGCCATACGGCCCTTCGAGCCAGCACCGCCATTCACTGTAATCATGGCTGATCATCCACATTCAGTACTGATTGTTACTGAGCACCACCTCCTGCTTGATCTCAAACTGCCCTAGCGTATTTGTATTCTCCACATTGATCTCTATCCCCCTTCCTCAGTGAAAACAGATGCAAAGCATATTAGCACCTCACCTCCATCCTCCAACTCCAAGCATAGATATCCTCCTTTATCCTTGAGTGGTCCTTTCTTCTCTCTGGTCACCCTCTTGTGTTTAACATGCATAAAAGGCCTTGGGAATTTCCCTAATCCGATTTGCTAATGACATTTCATGCCCCCTTTGTCCTTTCTAATTGTCCACTTCACAATCATAATAATAATCATAATCATACTTTATTAGCCAAGTATGTTTTGCAACATACAAGGAATTTGATATGCCATACAGTCATACCAATAAAATGGCAACAAAGCACGCAAAATACATTTTAACATAAACATCCACCACGGTGACTCCTCCACATTCCTCACTGTGATGGAAGGCAAAAAGAAAGTGTAGTTCTTTCCCACTCGCTTTACATTCCTCATAAACCTGGTCTGAGTTAGAAGGGTTGGGGGGAAGAATATTTGAAAAGAAGGGTAAAAATATATATGTGTAGGAAAGAACTGCAGATGATGGTTTAAATCGAAGGTAGACACAAAATGCTGGAATAACTCAGCGGGACAGGCAGCATCTCTGGATAGAAGGAATGGGTGACATTTCGGGTCGAGACCCTTCTTCAGACTGATGTCAGGGGAGTGGGCAGGACAGAGATAGAATGTAGTCAGAGACAGTAAGACTGGTGGGACAACTGGGAAGGGGAGGGGATGGAGAGAGAGGGAAAGCAAGAGCTATTTGAAGTTAGAGAAGTCAATGTTTATACCTCTGGGGTGTAAGCTACCAGAGCGAAATATGAGGTGCTGTTCTTCTAATTTGCGCTGGGCCTCACTCTGACAACGGAGGAGGCCCAGGACAGAGATCCTCCAGCCTCATCTACTGTATCCGCTGTTCCAGGTGTCAACTCCTGTACATCGATGAGACCAAGCGCAGGCTCGGTGATCATTTCGCTGAACACCTTCACTCAGTCTACCTTAACCTACCTGATCTCCCAGTTGCTCAGCACTTCAACTCCCCCTCCCATTCCCAATCTGTCCTGGGTCCTATTAGGGTGCTCTTTTCTTAGGGCATAAGAAAAAAAGTGTATTTTCTTCAGTTTAAATTAAAAGTTGTCATTTACTTTAAAATGATAACTTGGCAAATTTTAATTAAAATTGATCAAAAGACACTTTTTACATAAAAATATTGTGTCCTGTGTTCAAAAAACCCATTAGTTATGGGCCTATCCAACTTAGGCGACTTTTTAGGTGAGTGCAATATGTTGAAAAATTTACTGCGACCAAAAATTGGTCGCCATGGTAGCCGTAGGTGCAGTTGTAGTGGGGTCGCCATGTAGTTGTAGGTAGTCGAGGTAGCCGTTGGTAGTTTTAGCTAATTGCCTTTGCTGACCGGTCATTTTCATTGGCTCATTGGGGAAAAAAAAGTAAGCAGGAGCTCTCAGAACCAAGGATAACCGACTGGTAATGTTAAATGTCCGCTGAAATTCACAGCTGTGTATCTCTGCCTTATTAAAAGTTGTCTGGCTTCTTAAAAGTTGTCTCCACTCCTTCTCCCCCCCTTCTCTCCCCCCTTCTCCCTCCCCCCCTTCTCCCTCCCCCCCCCTTCTCCCTCCTCCCCCTTCTCCCTCCCCCCCCTTCTCCCTCCCCCCCTTCTCCCTCCCCCCTTCTCCCTCCCCCCCTTCTCTCCCCCCCCTTCTCCCCCCCCTTCTCCCCCCCCTTCTCCCCCCCCTTCTCCCCCCGACGGGTAAAGGTCGGTCATGCACTGTCAAGGGTATCTCAAGAGATGTTCAATTTTAGTGTTCAAAGGGAGATGAATAAACATCTATAAGGAAATAAATGCAGAGATGTAGGTAGAATGTGAGGGAGTAGAGGCAATTGGTCTAATGTTGCATAGACACGGTATAGAGTTATAGAGCTAAATGGCCTCCAAATTGTAACCGCACTGAGATTCTGTAATTCAGTGATGATCTTAAATGTTGATACAAGCTGTGGCCACGTAGCCTTTTCTTGCTCCTAATACTTATATTCTGGACATGACTTTACACTTCCTCTTGGCAAAATTTCACTAAAGCAGTGGTTCTATCTGTGCACCACTGTGCCGCTCTAGACTGTGTGACCTTTTAAGGAAATCTATTTGATTTTCATACAGCCTCTGTGTTGGCGCTGGACTTTGTGTTTATCTAAGTTTCTCTTTGACTGCACATTTTGAATTCTGACTTCCTGAACATCATGAAACTTCTTTCCAGCACCATTTGTCTTTCAAGGTCAATGAAATCATCACTCATGGAGAATGTGAAATACTAAAACTAAGTTATTATTCCACCAGTGACAGTACCTTGCCGTATACATATTTGATATGCATTCTGATATAAACTTTGACTACCTTTTCAAGTTGTTTTACTTCCACCTTAAATTTGGCAAGATGAAAGTTGCAATGCTCTGAGGAAATGTTCCATTCTAATTTATCTTAATTACATAAATCCATATTTGTTCAGCTTGTTCATATAAGGTGCTAAGTATTTTTTCTTTTGCACTCGGACTCGCTAAATCATATAAAGGTTTACTTTGTCATTTCTTAATTAACTCTGAGCACTTATCCTGGCTCTGATAGTACATTACTGCATCTGCCATCAATGCCAAGAATGTCATTTTCATCAAATCAATCAAAATATAATGAATCCAGGATTTCTCTGAACCAACAGTTCAATTGGTGGGAAGTACGTCACTGGCGACTGGTGCAAAAATTGTTCACATTCATCCATCGAACTTTGATAAACGAGCAGGGGAATTGGAATTCATGAGTTTGCTCAGAGTGGACACTGACTAGGTGTGCCAAATAGCCTTTGTTGCTGTTGTAGCAAAATATTAGAAATGTCAAAGGTTCCACCCACTCATACATTGAAGTCAATGGAGCTGGATGTGGTGCAGGGGTGGGGTAAAAATGGTGGCGTGACTCTCTCATACACATTTAGTATGAGCCACAAAAGGAAGATTCTTAGCTCAGTGATTTGTTCACAGTGATCATGGAATCTTGCACACAAATACAATATTATTGCCTTTATCTGATAAAATAAGCACCCGCTAGAATTAATAGAAAATCTGCTTAGGTGGTGAAAGCAAAAATGAGTTTCAGCATGGCTTTGTATTAAATATATCTGCATACAGCTGACCTGCCTCAACCCTGCTGCTACTTTCTGCATGACCTCCCCACAATTAATCATCCTGTTTAATTTAGTATCACCAGGAATCTCTGTCTACATCAAACAATTGATATAAATGGGAACAGAGGCCTTGGCAACTGACCTCTTGAACATAGCACTACCCACTTTTCAGAAAACCAAACCATGAATCCTTTATGTTTTATTCTAGGTGTGTACATAATGAAATATGTCTACAAATAAACATGCTTTATAACTCAGCACAATGGCACAGCGATATAGAGTTGCTGCCTTATTGCACCAGAGACCTGGGTACGATCCTGGCTATGGATGATGTAAGTACAGAGTTTGTACGTTCTCCCAGTGACCACGAGGTCCGGGTGCTCCAGTTTGAGCCGACATTACAAAGATGTGCAGGTTTGTAGGTTAATTAGCCTCTGTAAATTCTCCCTCGTGTGTGGAATAGAGCTGGTGATCGCTGATCGGTGTGGACTCAGTGGTCCTAAGGGCCTGATTCTATGCTATACGTCAAAACAAATCCATGGAAGATTCAGCATGAATATCTTCAGAGCAAAATTCAGTATATCTCCTGACTGGTTGCTTTCAATGTGTCTATTCTATTGAAAGTGTATTATTCAACAACAGGAAATTGTTCCATTTGTCCAATTTACAACAGGTTGCAGAATTTTAATTATCTATATATTTATTTATGTGTTTTCTTTTGTTAAAATGCAAAGACAGAGATACAAGAAAAAAAAACTATGTAAAGGCCAAGATTGATAAAATTTTACTGGCTCTGGTGTACAACCAAATTTGGCATTTCCATATTATTTTGAACGTACTAACAAACTTACACATTCCTAGTGAAGTATCGGTACTTGCAAGTGGCACATAGCAAAGTCCCACTAACAAGTATATGATAATGATCTGATATTAATTTTAGTTATTTATTAGGAGTTAAATGATGATCAACATTTCAGGATTTTCTTGATTTTATTGACAATGCAATCTTTAACATCATCTGAGTGCAGATAGGGACTTTGTGTAACATCTCATGTGAAAAGCTGCTCTTCTAATAGTGCAGCATCTCATCAGTACGTTGTCAGTATTGGACTATCAGTGAAATTCTGACAGGCAAGCAATCTACTGATTTATGAGGAAAATTACAGATTTCAGCTTGCATCTATATCTATATATATATATATCTTATCTTATCTTATCTTATCTATATATTACTAAAAGTCTGATCTTCACCACTTCCTGTTGTTCTTTATATTGATTTTAGAAAAAACGCTGCCACTTACGGCTGTGATTTTTGGTCATCTTACTCAGAGTCCCCCTCCGCTGCGCAGGACAAAATAAAAGATTTATTAGTGTTTAAAAAATGTTGAGATTCTCTCTCCTGAACGCCATGCCCCTTCCAAAGGGACTATAAAACCTAGAAGTGTTGAGTGCCTCAGTCAGTCTCTGCAAGGGGGGAAGTGAGAGGGTCATGTCTCTCTGAGCTATGAATAACACTGAACACATGTCTACCAAACTATGAGTGTGGTTTTACAGACCTTGAGTGCCCTTAATGCGGTTGGTTTGAACTGAAGCACAGCAAATGGCTGGTGGTGGTTGGTTTGAACTGAAGTACAGCAAATGGCTGGTGGTGGTTGCTTTGAACTGAAGCACAGCAAATGGCTGGTGGTGGTTGGTTTGAACTGGCAAATAACTAAACGTCTATACTTGACAACTTTCTGTTTGCACTGTATATTATTTTAGATAAAACGCTACCACTTACGGCTGTGATTTTAGGCCATCTTACTCCATCCCCCTCCGCTCACCAGGTGCAGAGGATTCTTCCCATCAATGAAAAATAAGTGTTATTAGTGTTTAAAAAATGTTCAGAATCTCTCTCCTGTCAATCACGCCATGATGGCCATGCCCCTTCTGGTGGGAGGGGGAGGGATTATAAAACCCAGCAGTGTGGGTGTGGCTCACTCTCTGGAAGATGGGGAAGGGAGAGGTCACGACTCTGTCTGAGCTGTGAATCAACTGAACACACTGAATGTCTACTGAACTGTGAGTGTTTATGTGGTGTTTTGTGTGGTTTTATGGTGGTTTCACCCTGCTTGAAATGGTATGAAAATGCATTTGAATGTGGTGGCCTTGCACCCTGCAAGAAATGGTATGAAACTGCATTTGAATTTGGAGGCCTTGCACCCTGCATGAAATGGTATGAAACTGCATTTGAATTTGGTGGCCTTGCACCCTGCTTGGTATGAAATTGCATTTGAATTTGGTGGCCTTGCACATTGCACCCTTTAAGAAAGAACTAACACCTCTGGTCCTGTCTTGCTTTAACTGGACCCTTAAAGAGGGCAAGGCTCCCCCATCATGGAAGGAAGCAATTATTACCATTTTACCTAAGGAAGGCAAAGACAAAGAGAAATGTAAACATTTCAGGCCAATCTCAATTTTAAATCTAGACTACAAACTACTTACCTCATTCATTTGCAAAAGACTAGAGACTTTTGTACCAGATCTGATTAATGAAGACCAAACTGGATATATTAGGGGGTGTCAAACACACGACAATATTAGAAGAACCCTCCACATTGTGGATAATGCTCAAAAAAAGGATACAAACATTGTCCTGGTCAGTTTAGATGCAGAAAAGGCCTTTCATTATGTTAGTTGGCTATTTTTATATGAATTATTTTCAGCATATATCAGGAGCCTACAGCTAGGATTAAGGTAAATGGAAACCTATCAAAAAGGATCCAGTTAGAGAGGGGCACAAGACAAGGATGCTGTCTTTCTCCTACTCTCTTCATTTTGTATGTTGAGCCCTTAGCACAAGCAATATGGCAGAGAGAAGACATGCACGGGATCAAAATAGGGGGGAAAGATATCATTGGTCTTTTCGCTGATGATGTCATTATTTTTCTTGGATGACCAGATATATGTCTACCAATCGTAATGAACCTACTTGAAACATATGGATACTACTCAGGGTATAAACTTAATATAACAAAAACACAAATTCTTTCATTCAATTATTCTCCATCCCAGTAAATCGGAGATGCATATAATCTGAAATGGAATTCAAAAACGATGCAGTATCTTGGTGTAACTATAAACAAAACACTTTCCAACATGTTTGAAACTAATTATAATAAAATTGAAGAAAACATGAAAAGGATGTTGAAAGGTGGTCTACCCTTCCTCCTCATGACTTCAGTGCCAGAATACAAATGGTAAAAAATGAACATCCTACCTAAACTACTATATTTATTCCAATATCTCTCAATTAATGTTCCCCGAGACAAATTCATAGCCTGGGATAAGATGATCTCTAGATTCAGTTGGAATAGCAAAAAACCAAGAATAAAACTAACAACACTTCAACTGCTGAAAAGCAAGGGGGGAATGGCTTTACCAAATCTGAGGAAATAATTTTATGCAGCTCAACTCAGACCTCTGGCTTGTTGGTGTAGACCTGATTATGAGTCTCGATGGAAAGAAATGAAAAGGGAGATACAGGGTTACCAGACCCAGATTTTGGTGGGAGACAAATATCGAGACATGCTATGGATCCAATAGCAGCATTTACGTTAGAAATATGGAATGTTATAGTGGAAAAATACAAATTAAAAAGAGGGGTTCACGCATTGAAGTGGTTCGCATATGACATGCATTGAAGTTTAAGCCATGGGTGTATGATTCAAGATTCAAAGAATGGGCACAAAAAGGCATAACGGCAATGTATACAGTTTCAGAAAATGGCGAGTTTATGAGCTTCCAAGATTTAAAGTCAAAGTATGGTCTCGAAAACAAAGATTTTTTTAGATACTTGCAATTAAGAGACTACTTTACAAAAGAGATAAGGCCAGAACTAGATGGAACTTCAAATAATGTGATCAAGGTGATTGTGGATGCATACAAACAGAAGGGGTCTCGGGTCATCTCTGCTTTCTACCAAGCTCTGGTGGGAAGCGGGGGGAAATCAACACTCTACATAAAAACAAAATGGGAAGCAGAATTAAAAATTCAAATAACAGAAGAAGAATGGTATCAAATGTGTGAAACACAATGTACATCCACAAGCTCACTAGTATGGAGAGAATTTTGCTGGAAGAATCTAACTCGCTTTTTTATAACACCCAAAATAAAAAGCAGACAACTTGCTGTCCAACAACACTGTTGGGGGCTGTGCAGGAGTACGGAGGCAGACCACTCGCATATTTTCTGGAACTATGTAAAGATAAGGCCATACTGGGAAAATGTTAACGCAGCTATTAAACATATCTTGGGTTATAAAATCCCAAATACCTGCCATGTGATGTATCTGGGGCACATTAAAGATATTGTAAAGATAGAAAATACCTATTTGATTAAAGTTTTGCTTGCAGCAAGTAAGAAGGCCATTACCAGGCAGTGTCTTAATGAAAAAACCCCAAAACAGGAACAGTGGCTAAAAATTGTGCGAGACATCTTTACTATGGAGACACTGACATATTTCTTGAGAGTCGAGGAGAATTAATGGGAAAAATGGACCGTTTATTTGAGCCATGACACCAACTAGATAAATGACGAGCTAGATATGGGAAGATTGTGTTATATACAACTAGATGGTATGTTTGTGTGAATATTGAAATATCTCCAGATAACTACTCAAGGTAACTTTTTTTTTAATTGGGTAAGTGAACCACACGGGCTTATTCCAATTTTTTTTATTTATTTACTTCTTTTCCCCCCTACTTATTTATTTATATATTTGGATTGTTGTTTTTCTTATTTTGTTTTATTAATGGTGATGGTGTTACACTGTTTTGTATATATCTCTGGGAAAAATCAATAAAACTTAAGTGAAAAACAAATTTGGTGGCCTTGCACCCTGCTTGAAGTGGTATGAAACTGCACTTGAATTCGTTGGCCTTGCACCCTGCTTGAAGTGGCATGAAACTGCACTTGAATTTGGTGGCCTTGCACCCTGCTTGAAGTGGTCGGAAACTGCACGAATTCGGTGGCCTTGCACCCTGCTTGACGTGGTAGGAAACTGCACTTGAATTCGGTGATCTTGCACCCTGCTTGAAGTGGTGTGAAACTGCATTTGAATTTGGTGGCCTTGCACCCTACATAAAGTTGCATGAAACTGCACTTGAATTTGGTGGCCTTGCACCCCGCTTGAAATGGCATGAAATTGCACTTGAATTTGGTGGCCTTGCACCCTGCTTGAAGTGGCATGAAACTGCACTTGCATTTGGTGGCCTTGCACCCTGCTTGAAGTGGCATGAAACTGCACTTGAGTTTGGTGGCCCTGCACCCTGCTTGAAGTGGTATGAAACTGCACTTGAATTTGGTGGCCTTGAACCCTGTTGAAGTGGTATGAAACTGCACTTGAATTTGGTGATCATGCACCCTGCTCGAAGTGGCATGAAACTGCACTTGAAGTTGGTGGCCTTGCACCCGGCTTGGTGGCATGAAACTGCACTTGAATTTGGTGGCCTTGCACCCTCCTTGAAGTGGCATAAAACTGGACTTGAATTTGGTGGCCTTGCACCCTGCTTGAAGTGGTAGGAAACTGCATTTGCATTTGTTGGCCTTGCACCCTGCTTGAAGTGGTAGGAAACTGCACTTGAATTAGGTGGCCTTGCATCCTGCTTGAAGTGGTATGAAACTGCACTTGAGTTTGGTGGCCTTGCACCCTGCTTGAAATGGTATGAAACTGCACTTGAATTCGGTGGCCTTGCACCCTGCTTGAAATGGCATGAAACTGCACTTGAATTTGGTGGCCTTGCACCCCGATTGAAGTGGCATGAAACTGCACTTGCATTTGGTGGCCTTGCACCCTGGATGAAGTGGCATGAAACTGCACTTGAATTTGGTGGTCTTGCATCCTGCTTGAAGTGGCATGAAACTGCACTTGAATTTGGTGGCCTTGCACTCTGCTTGGTGGCATGAAACTGCACTTGAATTTGGTGGCCTTGCACCCTGCTTGAAATGGCATGAAACTGCACTTGAATTTGGTGGCCTTGCACCCCGATTGAAGTGGCATGAAATTGCACTTGAATTTGGTGGCCTTGCACCCTGCTTGAAGTGGCATAAAACTGCACTTGCATTTGATGGCCCTGCACCCAGTTTGAAGTGGTAGGAAACTGCACTTGAGTTTGGTGGCCTTGCACCCTGCTTGAAGTGGTAGAAAACTGCACTTGAATTTGGTGGCCTTGCACATTGCTTGAAGTGGCATAAAACTGCACTTGAATTTGGTGGCCTTGCACCCTTTTTGAAGTGGCATGAAACTGCACTTGAATTTGGTGGCCTTGCACCCTGCTTGAAGTGGCATGAAACTGCACTTGAATTTGGTGGCCTTGCACCCTGCTTGAAGTGGCATGAAACTGCACTTGAATTTGGTCTCCTTGCACCCTGCTTGAAGTGGCATGAAACTGCACTTGAATTTGGTGGCCTTGCACCCTGCTTGAAGTGGCATGAAACGGCACTTGAGTTTGGTGGCCTTGCACCCTGCTTGAAGTGGTAGGAAACTGCACTTGAGTTTGGTGGCCCTGCACCCTGCTTTGAGTGGTAGAAACTGCACTTGAGTTTGGTGGCCTTGCACCCTGCTTGAAGTGGTAGGAAACTGCACTTGAATTAGGTGGCCTTGCACCCTGCTTGCAGTGGTATGAAACTGCACTTGAGTTTGGTGGACTTGGACCCTGCTTGAAGTGGTATGTAACTGCATTTGAATTTGGTGGCCTTGCACCCATGCTTGAAGTGGTATGAAATTGCACTTGAATTCAGTGGCCTTGCACCCTGCTTGAAGTGGTCGGAAACTGCACTTGAATTTGGTGGCCTTGCACCCTCCTTGAAGTGGTATGAAACTGTGCTTCAATTTGGTGGCCTTGCACCCTGCTTTAAGTGGTAAGAAACTGTACTTGAATCTGGTGGTCTTGCACCCTGCTTAAAATGGTAGGAAACTGCATTTGAATATCGTGGCCTTGCACCCTGCTTGAAGTGGAATTTCAAGGAATAGCCGTGAGTTAACTGCCAGCCCACCAGCCGTGAGTGAGCTGCCAGCACATCAGGCTTGAGTGACTAAGCCGCCACCCCAAGAATCCATTTGGCCCACAATGTCCATACTAGCCCTCTGGAAACCAATCCCTTCAGCCCACAACACCCCATACTAGCGCTCCAGAAAGCCCCCCGCCCAACTCGCCACCAATATTGGAATCGGTGCAGAGGTGGAATATAACGTTGGGGGACCGTGTGAACATGGGACCCAACGGGTCGCACTTAGTATATATATATATATATATATATATATGTCATATATATGGCAATACTTCCATTTGCTTGTGTTTGGCCTCTATCCCTCTAAATATTTTCCCATCCATGTACCTGTCCAAATGTTATTTAAATGTGTGGCTTAAAAATTGTTTAGATATTGCCTTACCCACCTTGATTTTACCGACCAGCTTGTTTATTGGCTCAAGATTCTTGCATCTGCACTCTGTTATATGTCCAATCTTCACTTTTTGATTTGTACCTGTAGCTGTTTCACTCTTTGATATGCTCTCATACAAATGGTTAGTAATCTGATAAATTGCAGCCTACTTCCAGGATAAGTTTTATTTGCCTAAAGTTATTTGTGCTAAATTTTCAGTTTTTTGTTTGTTATCTGTTAACAAATTTATAGTTATTTCCTTTTGTCCCTACCAAGAGATTATTCAGCCTTGGAATGTGGTATTTACATTTTGAATTACAAGCGCCCAGTGTATGAAACAGGGACCAGCAGGTCTTTATCTGCCCATCATTTTTGGAGGCTTGGCTGTTTTATTGTTGTATATTGGCATTGATAAATGTGCTTTGTATAATTGTAAAATCCTTGCCACCACCACAAGTGTAAAGTACTGATATAAATATTATTTTAAGTCAACTCTGATATTATTAATTTCTTTACCAGTAAATAAATAAATAATGGATGTGATAATTTAATCTTTTCGTCTAAACCCTGTCTGAAATTATAAGATGATAGACTGTTTTTCTATAAATTATGAAAAATGTTTAATGTTTCTCCACATTTGATAGAAAGGGAGAAAATGAATTTTGTATTTTGGAACCCGTGTACTTTCAATCCTTTAAGGAAGCAGAAAACATGTAATGGAATTAAATGTTTTTTAATATTAAAATACATTCTGCCATTCCTTTCATGTGGCATGCCCAGTTATACTTAATTTAAAAGATCTCTGTGAGAATACAGTTTCTGACCTGTTGTTGCCAGGAACAAATATATTCTAATCCAAAACATAATATGATTTTACACATTTTGAATAATTGGTGTTTTCTGTTATCATGAGGATTTTGACATTTAAATAATTTTCAATTATGATCCTTTACAGATGGAAAAGGCTTGGTTCAGTCTTTGGCGATTCTAGTTCAATAATCTTCTATGTCAATATCAAACAGGAAAGGAGCATAAAATATCTTGCCTTTGTAAAATCATACTCCATGTCAGTGAATAAAATACAGTTAATGATCTCCAACATTCAGTCGTGTATTATCTACCGTGACAACAATTAATATCTTACTAAACTAAGTAGGACCCATTAGGTCCCTGTCACACGGGAGGCCTGGTCCCCAAACGGAACCCGTTCCCCCAACGCAATATTCCACCAGTCACCCATAGCCCCCAACTGCACAGGCGCGGCTCATTTCCCCTCATCCCCAGCACTCTCTCCCCTGCTTCTTCAACCTCCCTCTTCTTTCCCCTCTCCTCCTCCCCTCCCCAATCCCTACCTCCCTCTCCTTTCCCCTACCCTTAGTCACTCCCTCCCTCTCTCCGTAACTCTTCTCCCCTCCCATCCCACTATACCTCACCCACTCCTCACTTCCCCTATCCCTCCTCACCTCCCCATTGCCCTCCTGTCCCTCCATTCCCCACTCCCCCCTCCTTACCCTCTATTCACCCTCCTCCCCCACTCTCGCTCCTCACCTCCTCCCTCTTCTTTCCCCTCTCCTGTCCTCCCCAATCCCTCCCTCACCTCTCCTTTCCCCTACCTTCAGTCACTCCCTCCCTCCATAACTCCTCTCCCCTCATGGGGGGGGGAGACCCCTGGGGGGGGAGAGCTCGGGGGGGAGAGAGAACACGCGGGGGAGAGAGAGCCCAGGGGGACGAGAGAGCATGGGGAGAGAGAGAGCCCGGGAGAGCGAGCCTGGGGAGAGAGAGAGAGAGCTCTAGTACAGGGCCCGACTTGCCCGTTCTTCACTCGCAGCGCGTGCCTCAGTCTGAATAGCGAGCGGGCCGCGAAAAGTGAGTGGGGAGTGGAGAAAGGGAGCGGGCTATGGTCAGCGGGCAGCGGTGCACCGTCAAACAAATTACTGCATGTTCAGCGGCTTCAATCCAGAGCCCGGGAGGGGGAGGGTGGCTGGGCTGCAGGCGGTGCGGGG
>JAXLNO010000919.1:0-74831 GCA_038087875.1 Malacoraja senta | reverse complement strand
CGTGGGGGGGGGGGGAGTCCGGGCCAAACGCCGGCAGAATCTCCACCACACGGAAGTCGTAAGGCTGTGTAATTGTGTCGAAGATTTACAGATTAGAGATACAGCACGGAAACTGGCCCTTCATAGAAACACAGACTCCCATTCTCCTGCCTTCTCCCCATAACCCTTGACACCCGTTCTAATCAAGAATTTATCTATCTCTGCTTTAAAAATATCCACTGACTTAGAAACATAGAAAGTAGGTGCAAGAGTAGGCCATTCGGCCCTTCGAGCCAGCACCGCCATTCAATGTGATCATGGCTGATCATCCCCAATCAGTACCCCGTTCCTGCCTTCTCCCCATATCCCCTGACTCTGCTATTTTTAAGAGCCCTATCTAGCTCTCTCTTGAAAGTGGCCAGAGAACCGGCCTCCACCGCCCTCTGAGGCAGAGAATTCCACAGACTCACCACTCTCTGTGAGAAAAAGTGTTTCCTCGTCTCCGTTCTAAATGGTTTACTCCTTATTCTTCAACTGTGGCCCCTGGTTCTGGACTCCCCCAACATCGGGAACATGTTTCCTGCCTCTAGTGTGTCCAAGCCCTTAACAATCTTATATGTTTCAATAAGATTCCCTCTCATCCTTCTAAACTCCAGAGTGTACAAACCCAGCCGCTCCATTCTCTCAGCATATGACAGTCCCGCCATCCCGGGAATTACCTTGTAAACACTACGCTGCCCTCCCTCAATAGCAAGAATGTCCTTATAGCAGAGATAGATAAATTCTTGATTCAATATGATCAAGATTCAAGATTCAAGAGAGTGTATTGTCATGTGTCCCAGATAGGACATGAAATTCTTGCTTTGCTTCAGCACAACAGAATATTGTAGGCATAAATAAATACAGAACAGATCAGTGTGTCCATATACTATAGAATATATATCTACACACACATAAATAAGCATATAAGTGCAAAAGGCTATTAATGTTCAGAGTTTTGTTTGAGTTGAGTTTAATAGCCTGATGGCTGTGGGGAAGTAGCTATTCCTGAACCCGGATGTTGCAGATTTCAGGCTCCTGTACCTTCTACCTGAAGGTAGCGGGGAGTTAAGTGTATGGCCCGGAAGGTGTGGGTCCTTGATGATGCTGCCAGCCTTTTTGAGGCAGCGACTGCGATAGATCCCCTCGATGGAAGGGAGGTCAGAGCCGATGATGGACTGGGCAGTGGTTACTACTTTTTGCAGTCTATTCCACTCAAGTTGCCAAACCAGGCCACGATGCAACCGGTCAGCATGCTCTCTACTGTGCACCTGTAGAGGTTCGAGAGAGTCCTCCTTGACAAACCGACTCTCCGTAATCTTCTCAGGATGTAGAGGCTGATCATCCACAATCAGTACCCCGCTCCTGCCTTCTCCCCATATCCCCTTGATTCCGGTTATCCCTAAAAGGCTAAATCTAACTCTCTCTTGAATACAAACCAGTACAATACCCTCGGCCCACCGAGTCCACGCCGACCTGCAATCCCCCCCTCACATAAGGTCATAAGGAATAGGAGTAGAATTAGGCCATTCGGCCCATCAAGTCTACTCCACCATTCAATCATGGCTGATCTATCTCTCCCTCCTAACCCCATTCTCCTGCCTTCTCCCCATAACCTCTGACACCCGCACTAATCAAGAATATATCTATCTCTGCCTTAAAACCATCCACTGAATATACACTAGTTCAATCCTATTCACGAGGGACAATTTTACAGAAGCCAATTAACTGACAAACTAGTATTTATTTGGAGTTTTTAGTTTAGTTCGGAGATGCAACGTGGAAACAGGCCCTTCAGCCGACCGGGACCGTGTCGACCCCGTACACTAGCTCTACCCGACGCACTAGGGACAATTTACAGAAGCCAATTAACCACAAACCCGCATGTTTTGGGATGCGGGAGGAAACCGGGGCGCCCGGAGGAAACCCACGCGGTCACAGGGAGAACGTACAAACTCCACACACCCGAGGCCAGGATTTGAACCTGGGTCTCTGGCACTGCTAGGCAGTGGCTCGACCAGCTGTTCTATCTCTAGTTTTGCTTGTAGGAACAGGGGGCAACTGGCAGATGGCAGTTAACAAAAAAAGACACAAAGTACTGGAGTAACTCAGCGGGTCAGGCAGCATCTAGTGGAGAACATGGATAGGTGATGTTTCACAGAGTGCTGGAGTAACTCAGCGGGTCAGGCAGCATCTGTGGAGAACATGGATAGGTGACGGTTCACAGAGTGCTGGAGGAACTCAGCGGGTCAGGCAGCATCTCTAGAGAACATGGATAGTTGACGTTTCGGGTCAGGAGACCTCTTCAGACTCCCAACCCGAAACGTCACCTATCCATGTTCTCCAGAGATGCTGCCTGGCTCGCGAGTTACTCCAGCGCGCTTTAATTCATTTTCGTTTAGTTTATTGTCATGTGTACAGTGAAAAGCTTTTATTGTGTGCTAACCAGTCAAGGGAAAGATTATACATGATTACAATTGAGACATTTGCAGTCTATAGACACATGATAAGGGAACATGTGTAGGAAGCAGCTGCAGATGCTGGTTTAAACCGAAGATAGACATAAAAAAGCTGGAGTAACTCAGTGGGACAGGCAGCATCTGTGGAGAACATGGATAGGTGACGTTTCACAGAGTGCTGGAGTAACTCAGGGGGTCAGGCAGCATCTGTGGAGAACATGGATAGGTGACGTTTCACAGAGTGCTGGAGTAACTCAGCGGGTCAGGCAGCATCTGTGGAGAACATGGATAGGTGACGTTTCACAGAGTGCTGGAGTAACTCAGCGGGTCAGGCAGCATCTGTGGAGAACATGGATAGGTGATGTTTCACAGAGTGCTGGAGTAACTCAGCGGGACAGGCAGCATCCTGTGGAGAACATGGATAGGTGACGTTTCACAGAGTGCTGGAGTAACTCAGCGGGTCAGGCAGCATCTGTGGAGAACATGGATAGGTGATGTTTCACAGAGTGCTGGAGTAACTCAGCGGGACAGGCAGCATCTGTGGAGAACATGGATAGGTGACGTTTCACAGAGTGCTGGAGTAACTCAGCGGGACAGGCAGCATCTGTGGAGAACATGGATAGGTGACGTTTCACAGAGTGCTGGAGTAACTCAGCGGGACAGGCAGCATCTGTGGAGAACATGGATAGGTGACGTTTCACAGAGTGCTGGAGTAACTCAGCGGGTCAGGCAGCATCTGTGGAGAACATGGATAGGTGACGTTTCACAGAGTGCTGGAGTAACTCAGCGGGTCAGGCAGCATCTGTGGAGAACATGGATAGGTGACGTTTCACAGAGTGCTGGAGTAACTCAGCGGGTCAGGCAGTATCTGTGGAGAACATGGATAGGTGACGTTTCGTGTTGGGAGTCTGAAGAGGTCTCTGGAGAGAAGGAATGGGTGTCTCTCCCGCTGAGTTACTTTTTGTGTCTATCTTCGGTTTAAACCAGCATCTGCAGTTCCTCCGTACATAAAGTATCTCTAGCAGAAATCTGCATGACTCAAAATCTAAAATTGTTTCATTCCCCAAGTGACCAACTACATTCACTTGTGGAACAGTCATATTCGTTTTTTGATTCATTACATTTTGCAACCTTTCCTCTGATAAAATGCACATCCAGTTCATTACTAGATTGCTGCTTCAAATAGCCGCTATTTAAGATCACAAGGTCATGAGTGATAGGAGTAGAATTAGGCCATTCGGCCCATCAAGTCTACTCCGCCATTCAATCATGGCTGATCTATCTCTCCCTCCTAACCCCATTCTCCTGCCTTCTCCCCATAACCTCTGACACCCGTACTAATCAAGAATCTATCTATCTCTGCCATAACTATAGAAACATAGAAACATAGAAAAATAGGTGCAGGAGGAGGCCATTCGGCCCTTCGAGCCAGCACCGCCATTCATTGCGATCATGGCAGATCGTCCCCAATCAATAACCCGTGCCTGCCTTCTCCCCATATCCCTTGATTCCACTAGCCCCAAGAGCTCTATCTAACTTATATCCACTGACCTGGCCTCCACAGCCTTCTGTGGCAAAGAACTCCACAGATTTACCACCCTCTAACTAAAGAAATTCCTCCTCGTCTCCTTCCTAAAAGAACGTCCTTTAATTCTGAGGCTATGACCTCTAGTCCTAGACTCTTCCCACTAGTGGAAATATCCTCTCCACATCTACTCTATCCAAACCTTTCACTATTCTGTACATTTCAATGAGGTCCACCCTCATTCTTCTAAACTCCAGCGAGTACAGGCCCAGTGCCGTCGAATGTTCATCATATGTTAAATTAAGCACATTATCTAGCTTCCAAACCAAAGAGGTCTAGATATATTGTTTAAGAAGGAACTGCAGATGCTGGAAAATCGAAGGTAGACAAAAGTGCTGGGGAAACTCAGCGGGTGCGGCAGCATCTATGGAGCGAAGGAACTCTTTAGATTCTGGAGTAGTTCCTGAGGATTGGAGGGTAGCTAATGTAACCCCACTTTTTAAAAAGGGAGGGAGAGAGAAAACGGGGAATTACAGACCAGTTAGTCTAACGTCGGTAGTGGGGAAACTGCTAGAATCAGTTATTAAAGATGGGATAGCAGCACATATGGAAAGTGGTGAAATCATTGGACAAAGTCAGCATGGATTTATGAAAGGTAAATCATGTCTGACGAATCTTATAGAATTTTTCGAGGATGTAACTAGTAGAGTGGATAAGGGAGAACCAGTGGATGTGTTGTATCTGGACTTTCAGAAAGGCTTTCGACAAGGTCCCACATAAGAGATTAGTATACAAACTTAAAGCACACGGTATTTGGGGGTTCAGTATTGATGTGGATAGAGAACTGGCTGGCAGACAGGAGCAAAGAGTAGGAGTAAACGGGTCCTTTTCACAATGGCAGGCAGTGACTAGTGGGGTACCGCAAGGCTCAGTGCTGGGACCCCAGCTATTTACGATATATATTAATGATTTGGACGAGGGAATTGAATGCAACATCTCCAAGTTTGCGGATGACACGAAGCTGGGGGGGCAGTGTTAGCTGTGAGGAGGATGCTCGGAGGGCTGCAAGGTGACTTGGATAGGCTGGGTGAGTGGGCAAATGCATGGCAGATGCAGTATATGTGGATAAATGTGAGATTATCCACTTTGGTGGCAAAAACAGGAAAGTAGATTATTATCTGAATGGTGGCCGATTAGGAAAAGGGAGATGCGATGAGGACCTGGGTGTCATGGTACACCAGTCATTAAAAGTAGGCATGCAGGTGCAGCAGGCAGTGAAGAAGGCGAATGGTATGTTAGCATTCATAGCAAAAGGATTTGAGTAAGGAGCAGGGAGGTTCTACTGCAGTTGTACAGGGTCTTGGTTGAGACCACACCTGGAGTATTGCGTACAGTTTTGGTCTCCTTATCTGAGGAAAGACATTCTTGCCATAGAGGGAGTACAGAGAAGGTTCACCAGACTGATTCCTGGGATGTCAGGACTTTCATATGAAGAAAGGACTGGATAGACTCGGTTGTACTCGCTAGAATTTAGAAGATTGAGGGGGGATCTTATAGAAACGTACAAAATTCTTAAGGGGCTGACAGATGCAGGAAGATTGTTCCCGATGTTGGGGAAGTCCAGAACAAGGGGTCACAGTTTAAGGATAAGGGGGAAATCTTTTAGGATCGAGATGAGGAAAACATTTTTCACACAGAGAGTGGTGAATCTCTGGAATTCTCTGCCACAGAAGGTAGTTGAGGCCAGTTCATTGGCTATATTTAAGAGGGAGTTAGATGTGGCCCTTGTGGCTAAAGGGATCAGGGGGTATGGAGAGAAAGCAGGTACAGGATAATGAGTTGGATGATCAGCCATGATCATATCGAATGGCGGTGCAGGCTCGAAGGGCCGAATGGCCTACTCCTGCACCTATTTTCTATGTTTCTATGTTTCTATGAAATAGGCAACGAGGGTTTCTGCCCAAAACGTTGCCTATTTCCTTTGCTCCATAGGTCTAGATATATTATTTCTTTACTGGAAGAAATAAGCTTGAATGCTCTCTTGAGCTTCTACAGGTGTTCGGTAGAGAGAAAAATTGGCTGGTTGCATCGCGGCCAGTTTTGGCAACTGGTATGTTCAAAAGTTCTACGAGCAGGATTAGGCCATTCAGCCCATCAAGTCTACTCCGCCATACAATCATGGCTGATCTATCTCTCCCTCTCAACCCCATTCTCCTGCCTACTCCCCATAACCCCTGACACCCGCACTAATCAAGAATCTGTCAATCTTCGCTTTAAAAATACCCAATGACTTGTCCTCCATGGCTGTCTGTGGCAATGAATTCCACAGATTCACCACCCTCTGACTAAAGAAATTCCTCCTCATCTCTGGATGAGGTTCTCTGGATAGTTTCAAGAGAGAGCTAGATAGGGCTCTTAAAGATAGCAGAGTCAGGGGATATGGGGATAAGGCAGGAACGGGGTACTGATTGGGGATGATCAGCCATGATCACATTGAATGGCGGTGCTGGCTCGAAGGGCCGAATGGCCTACTCCTGCACCTATTGTCTATCTCCTTCCTGAGGCCATGACCTCTGGTCCTAGACTCCACCACGAGTGGACACATCCTCTCCACATCCACTCTATCCACACCTCTCAACCCCATTCTCCTGCCTTCTCCCCATAGCCCCTGACACCGGTACTGATCAAGAATCTATCAGGTCCCTTCTCTTGATCAGCGTAACCAAAGCAACCGCTTAAGCAAGTAAAGTTTCCAAAAGATGACAACAGATATATTTTAAGTTTGCAAGCATCACAAAACCAAAGAGCAGCTTGGGTGATGACAACCACCTGTGAATTATTTACAGTCACGATAGGCCCAGAGTGCTGGAGTAACTCAGCGGGTCATGCAGCATCGATGGAGAAAAGGAATAGGTGACATTTCGGGGTCGAGACCCTTCATCATTCTTCACAGCGCCTGACAAGGCAGCAAAACACTCCAAAGACAGATGTCAAAGAGGAAGGGCAGACATCAGAGGTGAATGCTTCCACCAGTGGGAGAGTCTAGGACCAGAGGTCACAGCCTCAGAATTAAAGGACGTTCCTTTAGGAAGGCGATGAGAAGGAATTTCTTTGGTCAGAGTGTTGGTTAAAGCCCTGAGATGACCCTAGATTCTCCTCATCGTGAAGAGAGTCATCCCAAACACAAAATCTTAAAATGGCGGCACGGTGACGCAGCAGGTAGAGTTGCTGCCTCACGGCGCCAGAGACCAGGGTTCGATCCCGACTACGGGTGCTGTCTGTACATAGATACATAGAAAATAGGTGCAGGAGTAGGCCATTCGGCCCTTCGAGCCTGCACCGCCATTCAATATGATCATGGCTGATCATCCAACTCAGTATACCGTACCTGCCTTCTCTCCATACCCCCTGATCCCTTTAGCCACAAGGGCCACATCTAACTCCCTCTTAAATATAGCCAATGAACTGGCCTCAACTACCCTCTGTGGCAGAGAGTTCCAGAGATTCACCACTCTCTGTGTGAAAATGTTTTTCCTCATCTCGGTCTTAAAGGATTTCCCCCTTATCCTTAAGCTGTGACCCCTTGTCCTGGACTTCCCCAACATCGGGAACAATCTTCCTGCATCTAGCCTGTCCAACCCCATAAGAATTTTGTACGTTTCTATAAGATCCCCTCTCAATCTCCTAAATTCTAGGGTTTGCACGTTCTCCCCGTGGCCCGCGTGGGGTTTTCCCGGGATCTCCGGTTTCCTCCCGCACACCAAAGAGGTACAGGTGTGTGGGTTAATTGGCTTTAGTAAAATGTAAATTGTCCCAAGTGTGTGTAGGATAGTGTGTGTAGGATAGGGTCAAAGCTGCCACAGCCAGACATTAAAACAGCTTTTTTTCCACGAGTAATAGCTCTACTCAATAACCAAAAATCTGGAGCCTCCTTTTGCTCTGGTATTTTATTTAATTCACATGTTTAATCAATAATGTTTTATTACTCATGTTTAATGCTTTATGTGTCATTTCTAACTGTCACTGTATGTCATGTTGTCACTTGTGGGCGGAGCACCAAGGCAAATTCCTTGTATGTGAATACTTGGCCAATAAACTTATTCCTTCATTCAAGAGCACGGGGATCGCTGATCGGCACAGACTTGTGGGACGAAGGGCCTGTTTCGATGTGGTATCTTGTAAGAATAAAAAGTATTTTTTAATCAAAGCACAGCTGTTCATCATGAGCTGGGTTTGGAGCAGAGCCCGTGAGATTGAATTTAATTTCCAGGAACGTCTGGGGTGGTGTTGAGAGGCAGTGAAATCATCAGAAACTCCCCATTACGACGCAGAGAATGAAAGGAAGGCCCTCAAAACTTCCCAACAGGGGAGCGAGGAGACTGAAAGAAGATATGGATGTGTAATCCTGGCCCCAGAACCAGGGGCCACAGTTTAAGAATAAGGAGTAAGCCATTTAGAACGGAGATGAGGAAACACTTTTTCACACAGAGAGTTGTGAGTCTGTGGAATTCTCTGCCTCAGAGGGCGGTGGAGGCAGGTTCTCTGGATGCTTTCAAGAGAGAGCTAGATAGGGGTCTTAAAGATAGCGGAGTCAGGGGATATGGGGAGAAGGCAGGAACGGGGTACTGATTGGGGATGATCAGCCATGATCACATTGAATGGCGGTGCTGGCTCGATGGGCTGAATGGCCTACTCCTGCACCTATTGTCTATTGTCTATTGTTATCTTTGAGTCATACAGCGTGCAAACAAGTCCTCCGGCCCATGCTGACCAACATGCCTGGATAGAGTGGATGTGGAGAGGATGTTTTCCACTAGTGGGAGAGTCCAGGCCCAGAGGGCACAGCCTCAGGATTAAAGGATGTTCCATTTGGAAGGAGATGAGGAGGAATTTCTTTAGTCTGAGGGTGGTGAATCTGTGGAATTCTTTGCCACAGAAGGCTGCGGAGGCCACAAGTCAGTGGATATTTTAAAGGCGGAGATAGATAGATTATTGATTAGTACGGGTGTCAGAGGTTATGGGGAGGAGGCAGGAGAATGGGGTTAGGAGGGAGAGATAGATCAGCCATGATTGAATGACGGAGTAGACTTGATGGGCTGAATGGCCTAATTCTGTTCCTATCACTTATGAACTTATGCCCTATTTACACCAGTCTCACCTGCCTGCATTTGCCTCATATCCCTCTAAACCTGTCCTATCCATGCTACTGTCTTAATGTTTCTTAAATGTTGTTATAGTACCAGCCTCAACTACCTCCTCCGGCAGCTCGTTCCATACATCCACCACCTTCTGCGTAAATAAATTGCCCCTCAGATTCCCATCAAATCTTTTCCCTCTCACCTTCAACTTATGTCCTCTGGTTCTCGATTCCCCTACACCGGCTAAAAGACTCTGTGCATCCACCCTACCTATTCCTCTCAATATCTTACACAGTAGAGTTGCTGCCTCACGGCGCCAGAGACCCGGGTTCGATCCTGACTACGGGTGCTGTCTGTACGGAGTTTGCACGTTCTCCCCGTGACTACGGGTGGTTTTCTCCGGGTGCTCCGGTTTCCTCCCACACTCCAAAGACGTGCAGGTTTGTCGGTTAAATGGCTTCAGTAAATTGTAAATTGTCCCTAGTGTGTGTAGGATGGTGCTAGTGTACGGGGTGGTCGCTGGTCGGCGCGGACTCGGTGGGCTGAAGGACCTGTTTCCGCGCTGTAACTCTAAAACCCCTGTCCCACGGTACGAGTTCATTCCAAGAGCTCTCCCGAGTTTGCCCTGATTCGAACTCGGAGATTTACGGTAATGGCCGCTCGTCGGTACTCGGGGCTCTCGTGGACATTTTTCATCATGTTGAAAAATCTTCACGAGTCCTCCCGTGCTTACCTGCCGTTAGCGAGTCTTCCCGAGTACCTGCCGTTAGCGTTACGAGCCGCTAAGAGACGTCCCCAAGCTCCGACGTGCCCGCTACGTCCATTCTCCGTGCTTACCACGAGTTTGATTTTTTTTTAACTCGGGAGAGCTCTTGGAATGAACTCGCACCGTGGGACAGGGCTATTAAGTCTAAAGCTAATGAATTTGATTAAACCATGGCACAGGAAAGAGAATCAAATTTTCTCCAACTCACTGACGTTCATATTTCATTGAGAATGCAGGGGTCGACGGGGTCAGTTGACTTGTGCTTCTGTGGTTCAATATCTAAACCTCTTGGGATCTCTTCACTGCCAGAGGACATGTGGGGGTGGGAACTGGATTCAGATATACCAAACCCACGATTTATTTGTTTAAGTTTAAGTTTAAAGATGCAGCATTGAAACAGACCCTTCAGCCCATCGAGTCCGTGCCGACCATCGATCACCCTGTTCACACTAGTTCTATGTTACCCCACTTACTCATCCACTCTTTACACATTAGGGACAATTTCCAGAGGGCCAATTAACCTACATTTAGCTATAAGGAGTAAGCCATTTAGAACGGAGACGAGGAAACACTTTTTCACACAGAGAGTGGTGAGTCTGTGGAATTCTCTGCCTCAGAGGGCAGTAGAGGCAGGTTCTCTGGAAGCTTTCAAGAGAGAGCTAGATAGGACTCTTAAAAATAGAGGAGTCAGGGGATATGGGGAGAAGGCAGGAACGGGGTACTGATTGGGGATGATCAGCCATGATCACATTGAATGGCGGTGCTGGCTCGAAGGGCCGAATGGCCTACCCCTGCACCTGTTGTCTAATATTGTCTATTGTCTATACACACCCGCACGTCTTTGGGACGTGGGAGGAAACCGGAGGGAGCCTACATGATAGCAGGGAGAACGGGCAAACTCCACACAGACAGCACCCGACCGAGGTCAGGATCGAACACGGGTCTCTGGTGCAGTGAGGCAGCGACTCTACCAGCTGCGCCACTGTGCCGCCCAATAAAGTTACTCGCTTGTCACTGAATGGCTTGTGCTAGGGGTGTCCTTATCTCCCTAATTTTGTCATTGACTCTAACATTTATCTTTTAAAATTGGACTTCAAGGGTACAAGATGACTCCTGAAATATGGTGACTCTTGTGTACGGATTGGGTGCGATCCACTGTTTTATACCAGATTGTTGAAGTGAATTTAAATCCTGCCAGTGAGTGGCCTTGCTAGAATTTCAACTCACATCTGACCTCTTCACTCAGTGACCCTTCTTCAGACTGAGGGAGGTTTCGAGTCGAGATCCTTCTTCCTCAGTCTGAAGAAGGGTCTCGACCAGAAACGCCACCCATTTCTTCTCTCCAGAGATGCTAAGCCTGTCCCACTGAGTTACTCCAGCATTTTGTGTCTATCGTCAGTGAATGTCCTGTTTCCTTTGTCATCGTTAGTTTTTGGATATCATTCATTAATTTGTTCTATATCTCAGTACATCGCCATCTATATCTCTCGTTCCCCTTTCCCCTTGACTTTCCATCTGAAGAAGGGTCTCGACCCCGAAACGTCACCCATCCCTTCTCTCCAGAGATGCTGCCTGTCCCGCTGAGTTACTCCAACATCTTGTGTCTATCTTCGGTTTAAACCAGCATCCTCAGTTCCTTCCTACGCATTTCGTCAGTGACTTTAATCTAAGAACAAAAAAATATATATTTTTGTTTCTATGGCCAGGTCTGTTTGTGTGTCAATAAAATCCAGAAACTGGTTCATTGGTACAAACAAAGAACTGCAGGTGCTGGTTTATACCAAAGATAGACACAAAGTGCTGGAGTAACTCAGCGGGGTCAGGAAGCATCTCCGGAGAAAAAGCATCTCCGGAGACCCTTCTTCAGACTACCTGAGTACAGTGAAATTATTTTTTTGCGTTCAGTTCAGTGACAATCCTACTAAACACTAGATACAGTCATACTAAGTATAAGATTGTAAAATAGATAATTGGTTGCCAAGAAACCGGCAGGCAGGCTGTTGAAAGCACCCACCTAGTTCACCAATAATGGTTTGTGAAACCTGATCCTTTGCCTGGCCACAGTTAACGCAGGCACGCAATGATATAAAATACAGCCAAAGCAGTTCCTGAAACTCAGGACCAAACCAGAAAATCAAAGATCCTATAGCGAGCAAGATAGACCACTTGACGAAAAAGACATAGTACGGTCATGGGCAGATTCACGGGTAATTTTAGTCACATTTGTCAAGTCAATTTATATATATAGCACATTTAAAAAACAACTCTCGTTGGCCAAAGTGCTTTACATTTGTTATAAGAATGATATAAACAAACAAACTACATACATATATACATATAGCCCTCGCTCAGAGGACGTCAAGAAAGGCTTGGGAGTATAGATACGTTTTTAGTCTTGACTTAAAGGAGTCGATGGAGGGGGCAGTTCTGATGGGAAGGGGGATGCTGTTCCCCATTTCCGTAACCGGCATCCGTCTCCGCACCAAAGATCCCATAGGATACTAGTCCGGAGACGGAAGCCGGTTACGGAAACATCCTCATAAAAATAAAAGTTATTTGGTAAAAAATCTTCTCCTCATTTTCAGAATTATAATTTATTAACACAAACTGTTCCCCCGCAACGTTGATTACACTGCAGGTCGGGTCGGGTCGGGTCTGGTCGGGTTACTGAAATGGATGAAAAAAAGGCCCACGTTCCGTTCCGTTGCGTACTACACGTCAGCCCATTGCATTTAGCAGGAGTGGTCTATTTTGCTCCACTATAGGATCTTTGCTGAAAATGTTCAGTAACTGCAAAAATTCTCCCGCCAGAGGTTTTACCCACGGTGGCGCAGCGGTAGAGTTGCTGCCTCACAGCGCCAGAGAGCCAGGTTCCATCCATTGTACTTCCAGGGGGTTAGGTCAGTTTAGAGACACAGCGTGGAAACAGGCCCTTCGGCCCACCAACTCCGCACCGGCCACCGACCAAATAGTACTAACCTCCACACACGAGGTACAATTTACAATTTTACAGAAGCCAATTACCCCCCCCCCCCCCCAACCCTGTACGTCCTTGGACGTGTGGGAGGAAAGTGGGGCGCCCGGTGAAAACCCACGCAGGTCACGGGGTGAACATACAAACATACAGACTGCGCCCGCAGTCAGGATCGAACCCGGGTCTCTGGCGATGTAAGGCAGCAACTCTACCGCTGTGCCACCATGCCACCAAGTGGCAATGGTAAACATAAAGCTAAACATAGCCGGTGGTTGTACGCAACTGAACCATGCAAAGCTTCACCCGCACTCACTAAACCTGTCTGAAATCACAGCAAGCTACAGCTTTGTAGGTTAATTGGTAAAATTGTAAATTGTCCCCAGTGTGTGTGGGATAGTGCTAGTTTACGGGGTGATCGCTGGTTGGCATGGACTCGGTGGGCCGAAGGGCCTGCTTCTGCGATGCATCTCAAGAGTCTAAAGTAAACTCCCAATCTCATGACTGGTGTTAAGAGTTGAGAATGATTCATTGTCATATGTACCGATAACAGAACAATGAAATCCTGACCTGCAGCACAATAACAGGTCCGTAAACACAATGCTCACAGATAATAGACAATAGACAACAGGTGCAGGAGTAGGACACTCGGCCTTCGAGCCAGCACCGCCATTCAATGTGATCATGGCTGATCATCCCCAATCAGTACCCCGTTCCTGCCTTCTCCCCATATCCCCTGACTCCGCTATCTTTAAGAGCCCTATCTAGCTCTCTCTTGAAAGCCTCCACCGCCCTCTGAGGCAGAGAATTCCACAGACTCACCACTCTCTGTGAGAAAAAGTGTTTCCTCATCTCCGTTCTAAATGGCTTACTCCTTATTCTTAAACTGTGGCCCCTGGTTCTGGACTCCCCCAACATCGGGAACATGTTTCCTGCCTCTAGCGTGTCCAAACCCTTAATAATCTTATATGTTTCAATGAGAAATCCTCTCATCCTTCTAAACTCCAGCGTGTACAAGCCCAGCCGCTCCATTCTCTCAGCATATGACAGTCCCGCCATCCCGGGAATTAACCTTGTAAACCTACGCTGCACTCCCTCAATAGCAAGAATGTCCTTCCTCAAATTAGGGGACCAAAGCTGCACACAATACTCCAGGTGTGGTCTCACTAGGGCTCTGTACAGCTGCAGAAGGACCTCTTTGCTGCTATACTCAACTCCTCTTGTTGTAACAGGACAGAACTCCACAGATGCTGCCTGAGTCCAGTTCCTCCAGCACGTTTTGTATTTTCACGTCAGACTCCAGCATCTGCAGTTCCTTGCGCCTGCCTTTCATTGATGTTGTTATGAGGATACGGACATGCAGAGTAGCATGAACAGCCTCCACGTAATTAGATGTGGCACCAAGCCCTGTCACAGCGCGTGGTGGCGATGTAATATTCTCCGTTAGTTTGGGGATGTGCCAAGGCCATGAAAATTAGACAGTGAAACCACTGCCTCAGGAAGTCAGACAAAGCCAGCGAACTGCAGGGGGTGGGGAGTTAAAGCGAGCACATCAAATTTAATATTTAATTAAAGGATTCTGGCCAATCCACTCGCAATACTAATTTATTTCCGATACACTCATCGGCCCTGCAAATTAACCTCAGCTGGGCAAGAAATATTTGGTCGCCAACTCTGCATCCACTTGTCCCTAGTGACGACATCAATGAGAGGCAGGCACAAGGAACTGCAGATGCTGCAGTCTTTAGTGAAAATACAATATGCTGGAGGAACTTCTCCCCTCTCAAATCATGCAAAAGGTATAGGAGTGTGAAAACACACACCTCCAGATTCAGGGACAGTTTCTTCCCAGCTGTTATCATAGAAACATGGAAACTAGGTGCAGTAGGCCATTCGGCCCTTCGAGCCAGCACTGCCATTCAATGTGATCATGGCTCATCACCCAAAATCAGTACCCCGTTCCTGCTTTCCCCCCCCCCCCCCCCCCCATATCACTTGATTCCCTTGAGGGCCTGTCCCACTTGGGTGATTTTTCAGCGGACTGCCGGCGACTGTCAAGTTCGTGTCACTTGCTGAAAAACCGGGAACTGGAACGGTGACTGTCAGAGTGGAACACACACACACACACACACACACATCGCAAAGGCGGGGGCCAGGGAAAGCGGGGGGAGCGCTGTCTGAAATTCACACGGTGCAAAGCCAAGGTGATACAGACACACACCGCGATGAACAGGAAGGTTAAGACAGCTAGTACAGTGTCCTCTAAAAGAGGGGGGGAGGGAAGAAGGTGGGAGAAGGGGGGGAGAAGGGGGGGTGGAGTAGGGGGGGGGGGAGAAGGAGTGGAGACAACTTTTAAGAAGCCAGACAACTTTTAATAAGCCAGAGATACACAGCTGTGAGGTTCAGCGGGCATTTAACATTACTGGTCGATTTTCCTTGGTTCTAAAAACTCGTGCTTACGTTTTTTCCCCCCCTAATGAGCCAATGAAAATGCCCGGTCAGCAAAGGCGATGAACTAAAACTACCTACGACTACCTCAACTACCTATAACTACATGGCGACCCCACTACAACGGCACCTACGACTACAGGATTATCGATTTTCTCCATGGCAACCAATTTTTGGTCGCAGACAATTTTTCAACAAGTTGAAAAATTTGTGGCGACCATTCTGAGGCCTCGACTAGTTCACAGAATGCGGGAACTCCTCGCGACCATGAAGGAGACTCACCAAAGACCACCAGCGAACGTGTGGCGACCATGTGGCGGGCGCAGAGTCTCCTGCACTCGCCTAAATAGTCGCCTAAGTGGGACAGGCCCTTTAGCCCTAAGAGCTAAATCTAACTCTCTCTTGAAAACATCCAGTGAATTGGCCTCCACTGCCTTCAGTGGCAGAGAATTCCACAGATTCACAACTCTCTGGGTGAAACGTTTTTTCCGCATCTCAGTCCTAAATGGCCTACCCCTTATTCTTAAACTGTGACCCCTGGGTCTGGACTCCCCCCAACATCGGGAACACTATTTCCTGCATCTACTGTGTCCAATCCCTTAAGAATTTTATATATGTTTCTGTAAGATCCTGCTCATAGATCGGACGAGATAAGATCAGGCAACTGAATCATCCCACCACAACCAGAGAGCAGTGCTGAACTGCCGCCTACCTCTTTGATGACCCTCGGACTATCCTTGACCGGACCTTTCTGGCTTTACCTTGCACTTGACGTTCATTTCATTATCATGGAGAGCGACACAAAACGCTGGAGTAACTCAGCGGGACAGGCAGCATCTCTGGAGAGAAGGAATGGGTGACGTTTCGGGGTGGTCACCCGTTCCTTCTCTCCAGCGATGCTGAGTCCCGCTGAGTCACTCCAGCTTTTTGTGTCTACCTTCGGTTTAAACCAGCATCTGCAGTTCCTTCCTACTGTACACATTCCATTATCGTGTATCTATACAATGTAAATGGATTGATTGTAATCATGTATTGTCTTTCTGCTGACTGGATAGCAGGCAACAAAAAAGTTCTTCACTGTACCTCGGTACACGTGACAATAAACTGAACTGAAACTGAACTGAACTCTGGCAGCATCTGTGGAGTTCTGTCCTGATATCTGTGAGCATTTTGTTTACGGACCTGTTATTGGGCTGCAGGTCAGGATTTCATTGTTCTGTTATCGGTACATATGACAATGAAACATTTTAAACTCTTAACACCAGTCATGAGATTGGATTCAAGAGAGTTTATTGTCATGTGTCCCAGATAGGACAATGAAATTCTTGCTTTGCTTCAGCACAACAGAACATAGTGGGCATGAATACAGAACAGATCAGTGTGACCATGTACCATTGTATAAATATATACACACATGAATAAATAAAACAGATAAAGTGCAAATAAACTGATAATGGGCTATTAATGTTCAGAGTTTTGTTTGAGTTGAGTTCAATAGCCTGATGGCTGTGGGGAACCTGGACGTTGCAGTCTTCAGGCTCCTGTACCTTCTGTACCTGTAGCGGGGAGATGAGTGTGTGGCCAGGAAGTTTACTTTAGACTCTAGAGATGCATCGCAGAAACAGGCCCTTCCGCCCACCGAGTCCACGCCAACCAGCGATCGCCCCGTACACCAACACTATCCTACACACACTGGGGACGATTTACAATTTTACCGAAGCCAATTAACTTACCAACCTGTACGCCTTTGGAGGGTGGAAAGAATCTGGAGTGCCCGGAAAACCCCCACACAGGTCACGGGGACAATATACAAAGTCTATACCGACAGCATCCGAAGTCAGGATCGAACTCAGGTCTCTGGTGCAGTAAGGCAGTAACTCTCCTGCTACGCCACCCTGCTGTCCCGAGAGTTCTGGCAACCTTGAAATACATATATCACACTGGGGGAGAGGTGAGGGGAGGAGGGGGCGTGGGGGGGGGTTGACTTTTTCGGACTTGCTCCCATCTCGGCCATCGACTCAACAGCAGGGCTGGCATCGTTGAGGCAAGGCTCATGGAGGACTAGAAGCCAAAGTCAACTTGACTTCATGCCAAAAGGGAAGCCAAACAAAAGCCCAACAACTGGTGTAAAGAGACTGTTGTAAGGAGCGTCTTCAGGCCAGAGATCGGGAATAGATCAAGTAAACGCACACAGAATCTTTTGCCCAGGTTAGGGGAATCACGAACAAGAGGTTAAATGATAGGTTTAAGATGAGGGGGGGCCAAAGGAACCTGAGGGGAAGCTTTTTCACACAAAGGGTGGTGGGTGTATAGAATGAAGAGTCTGAAGAAGGGTCTCGACCCGAAACGTCACCCATTCCTTCTCTCCAGAGATGCTGCCTGTCCCGCTGAGTTACATAGAAACATAGACAATAGGTGCAGGAGTAGGCCATTCAGCCCTTCGAGCCAAACACCGGCATTCAATATGATCATGGCTGATCATCCAAAATCAGTACCGGTTCCTGCTTTTTCCCCCATATCCCTTGATTCCCTTAGCCCCAAGAGCTAAATCTAACTCTCTCTTGAAATGTAACTCTCTGTACTCCAGCTTTTTGTGTCTACTATAGAATGAACTGCCATAGGAGGTAGTTGAAGCAGGGACTATCCCAACGTTTAAGAAAGAGTTAGACAGGTACATGGATATAGGACAGGTTTAGAGGGATAATGCAGGAAGGTGGGACTAATGTAGATGGGGCAGGTGGGACTAATGTAGATGGGGCAGGTTAGCCAGCTTTGGTTAGTGGGCTGAAGGGCCTGTTTCCACACCGTATGACTCTATGAGACAGAGGTTTGGGTGGTGGGAGGGTTGGAGGTAGGGTTGCCAACTGTCGGGACATCCCGTATATTCGGCTAAATTGGTTTGTCCCGTATTGTCCAAGTGTTGCCCAAGTGAAATATGAGGTGCTGTTCCTCCAATTTGCGCTGGGCCTCACTCTGACAGTGGAGGAGGCCCAGGACAGAAAGGTCAGTGTGGGAATGGGAGGGGGCGGGGGGGTGTTGAAATGGTTGGCAACTGGGAGATCGCGTGGGCTTTGGCAAAGTGGCTTCTTTACCAAGAAGGGTTTGCGAGAAGGCCAATAAGGAGATAATTAACAGTACCTTTATTGACTTTTCTCGACATCATGTGCATGCAAAAACAAAAGGGAATTCCAGCCAAGATTGGCAGCTTACACCCCAGTGGTATGAATATTGATTTCTCTAACTTCAAGTAGCCCTTGCATCCCTCTCTCTCCCCGTCCGTTCCATACCATCGTCATTGTACGAGTTTCGCCGTCATCCTGTTGAGTTCCACTGCCTGCATAATTCTTTATCGTCAATCCCGCAGCCAACAATGGACCATTGTGGGCTCTGCATTTCCTTGATCATCGTCGCTTTCTGCATATCTTCCATTCATTTGTCCCAAGTACAGTCCATATCTCTCGTTCCACTTTCCCCTGACTCCCAGCCTGAAGAAAGGTCTCAACCCGAAACCTCACCTATACCTCTTCTCCACAGATGCTGCCTGGCCCTTTGAGTTACTCCAGCAATTTGTGTCTGTCTTTGGTTTAAACCAGTGGTAGAGTTGCTGCCTTACCGCTCCACAGACCCGGGTTCGATCCTGACTGCGGGTGCTGTCTGTACGGAGTTTGTACGTTCTCCCCGTGACCTGCGTGGGTTTCTCCGAAATCTTCGGTTTCCTCCCACACTCCAAAGACGTGCAGGTTTGTAGGTTAACTGGCTTGGTGTAAATGTAAATTGTCCCTAGTGTGTGTAGGATGGTGTGATTATGCCGGGATCGCTGGTCGGTGCGGACTCGGTGGGCCATAAGATCATAAGCGATAGGAGTAGACTTAGTCCATTCGGGCCATCAAGTCTACTCCGCCATTCAATCATGGCTGATCTATCTCTCCCTCCTAACCACATTCTCCTGCCTTCTCCCCATAACCCTGACACCTGAAAGGCCTGTTTCCGAGCAATATCTCTAAATTATTATTATTTTTTAGTCTGCAGATCCTCCCTCCACAATTTCATCCACAGTTATTTGACAAGAGCTTGCAGCAACCAATACATCACGGTGGCGCAGCGGTAGAGTTGCTGCCTTACAGCGTTTGCAGCTCTGGAGACCCAGGTTCGATCCCGACTACGGGTGCTGTCTGTACGGAGTTTGCACGTTCTCCCCGTGACCTGCGTGGGCTTTCTCCGAGATCTTCGGTTTACTCCCGCACTCCCAAAGACTTGGCTTGGTAAATGTAAAATTGCCCCTATTGTATGTAGGATAGTGTTAATGTGCGGGATCGCTGGTCGGCACGGACCCGGTGGGCCGAAGGGCCTGTTTCCCGCACTGTATCTCTAAACTAAACGGGTCTATCGGATGGCTCCACCTGCCAGACCCTGGATGTTCTGCATTGCCATGGATAAATCTACCGTGACAGACAACCCTTCATTCAGTCGGACAAGACTTCAGTGTTCGGAGACAGGATATAAATACAGCAAAGGCATTTAAAATATTCCGATGCAGATTGCTCAGAAAAATATTGTGGTACAAATGTTGCCAGGACTCGAGGGCCTGAGCTGCAGGAAGAGGGTGGGCTGGCTAGGACTCTATTCCTTCGAGCCCAGGAGGATGTGGGGTGAATGGAAGCACAGTATCTCTTAGCCAGAGTAGGGGTGTCAAGAAGCAGAGGACATAGGAATAAAGTGGGGAGGAGTAGGCTCCTACACACTACGGACCATTTCCAATTTTACCGAAGCCAAATAACAATAGACAATAGACAATAGGAGCAGGAGTAGGCCATTCGGCCCTTCGAGCCAGCACCGCCATTCAATGTGATCATGGCTGATCATCCCCAAATCAGTACCCCGTTCCTGCCTTCTCCCCATATCCCCTGACTCCGCTATCTTTAAGAGGCCTATCTAGCTCTCTCTTGAAAGCATCCAGAGAACGGCCTCCACCGCCCTCTGGGGCAATCCTGCGCATCTTTGGTGTGTGGGAGGAAAGTGGGGCACTCGGAGAAAAACCCACGCGGTCACGTGGAGAACGTACAAACTCCGTACATGCAGCGCCCGTGGTCAGGATCGAACCTGGGTCTCTGGTGCTGTAAGGCAGCAACTGTGCAGTGTCTGTACATTCAATATTGCTAGTGTTACACCTAGTGGTGTTAGCACCTCCCTTTTTCATTACATATCGCAACGTTGACGTGCGTGAACAATGGTTCGTTGGTTAAATAGTCAATAAACAATAGGTGCAGGAGTAGGCCATTCGGCCCTTCGGGCCAGCACCGCCATTCAATGTGATCATGGCTGATCTCTGCACTCCAGATCCTCCAGCCTACCTCCTTGTATGCCTTGCACTTTTTCCTCCAGTGCAACGCTGAAATCTATATTCTGCATTTTGGTATTTTCTCTTGGCTCTCCCCATTGTACCTGTCTATGGCTTGTTTGTATTCATGTATAGCTTTATCTGATTTCATTGTAGAGCATGCAAACAAAAGCTTTTCACTGCATCTTGGTATACATGGCAGAAGAAAATGACTACCAATCTCCCCTGGGGTGACATCCCTCCCCTAATATAGCTGTTTGTACCTTCTCCCCATGACCTGGTGGGTTTTCTCCGGGTGCTCCGGTTTCCTTCCACATTCCAAAGACACAACCTGGGGTGACATCCCTCCCCTAATAATAAATTCAATTCTACACACAAAAAAAAAAGCGCTGGTTTTAAACCGTTTGTGTCGTTCAGAAATACAGCATGGAAACAGGCCCTTCGGCCCACTAAGTCCATGCCGACCATCGATCGCCCGTTCACACTAGTTCCATGCTTTATCCAACTTTCGCATCCACCCCCCCCCTGCCCACCAGGAGGCAATTTTACAGAGGGTCAATTAGCCTACACCCCGCACGTCTTTGGGACGCGGGGAGGAAACACGGAGCACCCGGAGGTAACCCACGCGGTCACAAGGGAGAACGTGCAAGCTCCACACAGACAGCACCCGAGGTCACCTGCGGTGGCACAAGGGGTGACACAGTGGGTCAGCGGTACAGTTACAGCGCCAGAGACCCGGGATCGATCCTGACCTCGGTTGCTGTTTGTACCTTCTCCCCATGACCTCGTGGGTTCTCTCCGGGTGCTCCGGGCTCCTTCCACATTCCAAAGACATATGGCTTTGTAGGTTCATCGCTTTTAGATCATAAGATCATAAGTGATGGGAGCAGAATTAGGCCATTCGGCCCATCAAGTCCACTCCACATTCAATCATGGCTGATCTATCTCTCCCTCCTAACCCATTCTCCTGCCTTCTCCCAGAACCCCTGACCCCTGTACTAATCAAGAATCTATCCATCTCTGCCTTAAAATATCTACTGTCTTGGCCTCCACAGCCGCCTGTGGCAAAGAATTCCACAGGTTCACCACCCTCTGACTAAAGAAATTCCTCCTCATCTCCTTCCTAAAAGAACGTCCTTTAATTCTGAGATTATGGGGAGAAGGCAGGCACGGGTTATTGATTGGGGATGAACAGCCATGATCACAATGAATGGCGGTGCTGGCTCGAAGGGCCGAATGGCCTACTCCTGCACCAATTTTCTATGTTTCTATGTTTCTATGACCTCTGGTCCCAGACTCTCCCACTAGTGGAAACATCCTCTCCACATCCACTCTTTCATTAAAAAAATTGTGAATTGTTGCTGGTGTATAGGATGGTGCTAGTGTTATGGATGATCACTGGTTGCACGGACCTGATGGGTCGAAGGGCCTGTTTCCACGCTGTATCTTTAAAGTCTAAAGTCACGGTGGGGCAGCGGTAGAGTTGCTGCCTTACAGCGAATGCAGCGCCGGAGACCCGGGTTCCATCCCGACTACGGGCGCTGTCTGTACGGAGTTTGTACTCCGTTCTCCCCGTGACCTGCGTGGGTTTTCTCCGAGATCTTCGGTTTCCTCCCGCACTCCAAAGATGTGCAGGTTTGTAAGTTAATTGGCTTGGTATAAATGTAAATATTGTCCCTAGTGTGTGTGTAGGATAGTGTTAATGTGCGGCGGCGTGGTCCTGTGGGCCGAAGGGCCTGTTTCCGCGCTGTATCTCTAAACTCAACTAAACTAAACTAAACCAGAAGGAAACCCACGCGGTCACATGGAGAACGTGCAAACTCCACACGGACTGTGCCCGAGGTCAGGATCGAACCCAGGTCTCCGGGGCAGTGAGGCAGCGGCTCTACCCGCTGTGCCACTACGCTACACAGGAACGTCAAGAACCTTAGAGGGTGGTGAATCTGTGGGATTCGTTGCCACAGGCGGCTGTGGAGGACAAGTCAATGGGTTAGAGATTGGCGGAGATTGGCAGATAGTTGATTAGTACGGTTGTCGTGGGTTACGGGGAGAAGGCAGGGAGAATGGTGTTGAGAGGGGAAGATAGATCAGCCACGATTGAATGGTGGCCCAAATCTGCTCCTCTGGAATGGAGACAATAGTCACAGTGAATTTCTTTGCTTGCTCACCCAAGGCATGCAAATAGTGGCCACGTAAAGGGCACTGACAGAGTGACAAAGTATGCCCTTTGTTCTTCCCCCCTGTCCAGCGATCCCCCCCCCCATGCGAGTCCTCCATTATTCATTGTTCTTCCCCCCCTCCGCCTCCTCCTATCACTTATGAACTAATGAACCAGACTTCACACATGCTTGCATGATGTAGGCATGATTGTAGGCATAATATAGGGATATACTGCTGTGCCACCATGACCGCCGGGACACAAAATGCTGGAGTAACTCAGCGGGACAGGCAGCATCTCTGGAGAGAAGGGATGGGTGACGTTCCGGGTCGGGACCCTTCCTCATACCGCTGGGGTGCAAGCTGCCCAGGTGAAATGTGAGGTGCTGCTCCTCCAATTTGCGCTGGGCCTCACTCTGACAGTGGAGGCGGCCCAGGACAGAAGGGTCGGTGTGGGAATGGGGAGGGGGAGTTGAAGTGTTGAGCAACCGGGAGATCAGGTAGGTTTGGGGCGACTGAGCGGAGGCGTTCAGCGAAACATTCGCCGAGCCTGCGCTTGGATAGATAGGCATGTGGATAGGGAAAGGTTTAGAAGGATATGGGCCAAATGCGGGCAGGTGGATTAGTGTAGATGGGGCATCTTGGTCAGCATGGACTGAGGGTGGTGACTCTGTGGAATTCTTTGCCACAGTAGGCCGTGGAGGCCAAGTCAGTGGATATTTTTTAAGGCAGAGATAGATAGATTGTTGATTAGTGCGGGTGTCAGAGGTTATGGGGAGAAGGCAGGAGAATGGGGTTAGGAGGGAGAGATAGATGAGGCATGATTGAATGGCGGAGTAGACTTGATGGGCCGAATGGTTTAATTATACTCCTATCACTCATGACCTAATGTTACACATGCAGGCGTCGCCATTTTTGATGCCATTATTCAAAGTCCAAAGCCCAGTCGGCCCGCACGCTCGATGTACGGGAGCAGTCCCTGCGAACCGACGTCCCTCTCCTCTCCTGGCCGTCTTTGTGTCCTGGGGGCGCCTCCTGCAGCCGACGCTGGAAGCTTTACCCCCGTTTCACCCTCCTACTGGCCCTTGCTCCTCATGTCCGATGTCTCGAGCGGTTGTCTCATGTCTGATGTCTCCCAGCCAGTTACGCAGACCGACCGACCGACGAGCCTTCGGACAAGCACAACCCTGAGCCGTGACACCGATATTCACAAGAGTCGCACAGCGTGGAAACAGGCCACTCAGTAGGGTTGCCAACTGTCCAGTATTAGCCGGGACATCTCGTATATTGGGCTAAATTGGTTTGTCCCGTACGGGACCGCCCTTGTCCCGTATTTGACTGCTACCACTCGGGTTGAGGGGACTGTCGGGATGGAGCGCCGTGTCCGGCCCCGCCTCACCCGTCCCGACGTAGTGCAGCCCATGGAGTGCAACAGCAACAGCAGCAGCAGCAGCGCCTCGCCCGTGGCCCCGTCGGTCGGTCGGTCGGCAGCCCGGCCAGCTGTCCGACCTTCGCTTACCGCCGACACCACCACCACCCCTCCTTCTCACGGGCCGATCATCGGTTCATGAGTTGGGCGGGGCGCCGGACTTTGCGCGCGACGTCCCGCGGCCCCCCCGGGCCAAAGCTCCTCAGCTGGCCCGCCGGCTGGGCTTTGTGTGCAGTCCAGCACCCGGGGCCACCTCATCATTCACCCAGCCACGGCCGAGTCGGGCAAACGAATTGCCATGGGGAATTTGTCCCTTATTTTGACCTTTTGCCCCTTATTTGGGGAGTGAGGAAGTTGGCAACCCAACCCTTCTGCCCAACTTGCTTACACCGACCAAGATCTTCACTAGTCCCACCCTCCGCGCTGTCAGACCTCCTGCCTAAAAAACGACTACCGCCCAGTGGCCTTGACATCCACCATCACAAAATATTTTGAGAGGCCCAGTTATAGCACGCATTAAATCCAGTCGACCCAGCGGCCTTGACCCGCTGCAGTTCACATACGGCCACAACTGGTCCACGGACGATGGCCCTACACTCATCCCTGGAACACCTGGATAAGAGAGACCCTATGGCAGACTCCTGTTCATAGACTACAGCTCTGCCTTTCACACCATTACACCATCCAAACTCATCACCAACTCACTGGACTTAGTGCCAGCTCTCATCTCTACAACTGGATCCTCGACTTCCTGACCAACAGACCCCAATCAGTGAAAGTACGGGACAAATCATCCTCCACGATGATCCTCAACACTGGTGCTCCACAAGGCTGCGTTCTCAGCCCCCATCTTTACTCCTTGTCCACCCACCACTGTGCAGCCACGTACTAATCTAATTCAATATTCATAATTCGGCAGACGATGCCACCGTTGTGGGCCAGATATCAAATCATGATGAGGCAGGTTCGTTTTTATCATTTAAAAATAAATTGGATAGGTATATGGACGGGAAAGGAATGGAGGGTTATGGTCTGAGTGCAGGAAGATGGCACTAGGTGTGAGTAAGTGTTTCGGCACGGACTACAAGGGCCGAGATGGCCTATTTCCGTGCGGTAATTGTTATATGGTTATATGGTCATATGGAGTACGGGAAGGAGATCGAGAACCTCGTGTCGAGAAAACAACCTTTCTCTGAGTACTGGAGTTGGGCGTTTCAATACCAGCGTGTGGAGATGGGGGCTCCGCCAGAGCCCAGCCTGTGAATGCGGAGCAGAGCAACAGACAGCCAACCATGTCATCTCTGGGTGCCCCGCTCTACCACCCACCAAATGGAGCTCTGTCAGGGCCTGGCAGGCATTGACGCCAACAGAGACAACAACCTGGCTGCTCAACACCCGGCTTGAGATCTAACTATTCCTTTGGTTTAGTTTCATTCGCAAGAAGAAGAAGAAGGGGAGAGAGACATAGAGATATGGTAGTGCAAGGTGTGTAAAACACAGATCAAAGGGGACAATGGCCAGGGAAATGCAGAATGGATTAGGGTCGAGACCCTTCTCCAGGCATGTCACCCATGCCATCTCTCCAGGGATGCTGCCTGTCCTGCTGAAACTAAGATGAAAGGACGCAAAGTGCAGGAGTAACTCAGCGGGTCAGGCAGCATCTGTGGAGAACATGGATAGGTGACGTTTCACAGAGTGCTGGAGTAACTCAGCAGGTCAGGCAGCATCTGTGGAGAACATGGATAGGTGACGTTTCAGGTCGAGGTGAATTTGTTCACCTTTGGAAGTGTTGGCAAGATGTCAAAATGAGGGCACACCAACTCAATTAAATACAAGACGGATCTCAAAAGAAAAACAGCCTCAATTTGTATTTGTTCCAAACGGTGCTCATGAAAAGGAGCATTGTCTGTCCATGTCCTCCAGAGATGCCGCCTGACCCGCTGAGTTACTCCAGCACTCTGTGTTCTGTACTATTGTCTTCCCTTGTTAATCAGTGGCTCTGAGTCACCGGGCAAAGGTCAGAGTTTCCAACACCAGACCCCGTGTTCGAGCACGTAATTGCTCACCACTGCTGTGTTTTCAGTTTAATTTAGTTTAGAGATACAGCTCAGAAACAGGCCCTTCGACCAACCGTGTCCGCGCCGACCAGCGATCCCCCGCACACCAACTCTATTCTACACGCACGAGGGACAATTCATAATTTACATAGATACATAGAAAATAGGTGCAGGAGTAGGCCATTCGGCCCTTCGAGCCAGCACCGCCATTCAATATGATCATGGCTGATCATCCAACTCAGTATCCCGTACCTGCTTCTCTCCATACCCCCTGATCCCTTTAGCCACAAGGGCCACATCTAACTCCCTCTTAAATATAGCCAATGAACTGGCCTCAACTACCCTCTGTGGCAGAGAGTTCCAGAGATTCACCACTCTCTGTGTGAAAAAGTTTTTCCTCATCTCGGTCTTAAAGGATTTCCCCCTTAATCCTTAAGCTGTGACCCCTTGTCCTGGACTTCCCCAACATCGGGAACAATCTTCCTGCATCTAGCCTGTCCAACCCCATAAGAATTTTGTACGTTTCTATAAGATCCCCTCTCAATCTCCTAAATTCTAGCGAGTATAAGCCAAGTCTATCCAGTCTTTCTTCATATGAAAGTCCTGACATCCCAGAAGTCAATTAGCCTAAATTCACCCAGAGTGGTGAGTCTGTGGAATTCTCTGCCTCAGAGGGCGGTGGAGGCCGGTTCTCTGGATACTTTCAAGAGAGAGTTAGATAGCGGAGTCAGGGGATATTCATTTCACTGTATGTGTAATGGAATGTCCTTCCTCAAATTAGGGGACCAAAACTGCACACAATACTCCAGGTGTGGTCTCACTGGGGCTCTGTACAACTGCAGAAGGACCTCTTTGCTCCTATATTATATTCCTCTATCTTGTATATGTATGTGACAAATAAACTTGACGACTTGAAGGTAGACAAAAGTGCTGGAGAAACTCAGCGGGTGCGGCAGCATCTATGGAGCGAAGGAAATAGGCAACGTTTCGGGCCGAAACCCTTCTTCAGACTTGATATGGGGAGAAGGCAGGAACGGGGTACTGATTGGGGACGATCAGCCATGATCACATTGAATGGCGGTGCTGGCTCGAAGGGCCGAATGGTCTACTCCTGCACCCGTTGTCTATTGTCTATATACACACACTAGGGACAATCTGCAATGTTTACTAAAGCCAATTAACACACAACCCCGCACGTCTTTGGAGCGCGGGGGGGAAACCGGAGCACCCGGAGAAAACCCACGCCGGCCACGAGGAGAACGTGCAAACTCCGTACAAACAGCACCCGTAGTTAGGATCGAACCCGGGTGTCAGGCAGCAACTCTGCCGCTGCGCCACCCTGCCGTGGCCTTGAAGGAGTTAAAAGTATCTCGGTTGGTAAACTGCCCGAGTGTAACCTTTGACCCGGCTGACTGTGTGTGGATTATCACAGCTTCCCAGAGGTGTCTGGTTTCCTATAAACTATTCACCTAGATCTCGTGTTTAAAAAAAAAAAAAAAACATCTATTCTTCCACTCGGCAAGCTCACAAGTGGAAACGCTCTGAGTTCAGCTGTTGTTTGCATCTCCTGTCAGTGATGGCGGTGATGCAAGATCCGATAATGTTACACCGGGAACCAAGGAGGAACCGGCAGTGAGGGGGGGTAGGGGGGCACCGTGATGGAGGGGGGGGTTGGAGCCACGTGCCCTAGCCGGCAGTAGACAGGGAGGGAAGGTAACCTTTGTAACATTGTCGGCGCCTCTACACAGCGACTCTTGTGTACTGCCTCGGTGAGATACATCTGCCGGATGGTTTTACCAGGTTGGATTGCAGAACGAAGCGTTTCACTGGTCAAGAGTGGTTTATTGTCATGTGTCCCAGATAGAACAATGAAATTCTTACTTGCAGCAGCACAACAGAATATAGACAATAGACAATAGGTGGAGGAGTAGGCCTTCCGGCCCTTCGAGCCAGCACCGCCATTCAATGTGATCATGGCTGATCATCCCCAATCGGTACCCCATTCCTGCCTTCTCCCCATATCCCCTGACTCCGTTATCTTTAAGAGCCCTATCTAGCTCTCTCTTGAAGGTATCCAGAGAACCCGGCCTCCACCGCCCTCTGAGGCAGAGAATTCCACAGACTCACCACTCTCTGTGTGAAAAAGTGTTTCCTCGTCTCCGTTCTAAATGGCTTACTCCTTATTCTTAAACTGTGGTCCCTGGTTCTGGACTCCCCCAACATCGGGAACACATTTCCTGCCTCTAGCGTGTCCAAACCCTTAATAATCTTATATGTTTCAATGAGATTCCCTCTCATCCTTCTAAACTCCAGAGTGTACAAGCCCAGCCGCTCCATTCTCTCAGCATATGACAGTCCCGCCATCCCGGGAATTAACCTTGTAAACCTACGCTGCACTCCCTCAATAGCAAGAATAGCAACAAAAGGAATAGGTGATGTTTCAGGTCAAGACTCTTCATCAGGTTAGTGTGAGTGGGTGATCGATGGTCGGGGACCAAAACTGCACACAATACTCTGGGTGTGGTCTCAATACGTAAACATAGCACACTGTACATAATATAACACTGAGAGTCTGGAGAGAGGGAAACAAGATATACAGACATAGAACACATGAGTGAAAGATATGCAAAAAGCAACGGTGATCAAGGAAAGGTGGAGCCCACAATGGTCCATTGTTGGCTGTGGGGTAGAAGATAACGAGTTAGACAGTGAAATTAGTACGACGACTGGGCTACATCATCCGCCCTCCTTATCTCTCGTTTCCCTCTCCCCTGACTCTCAGACGGAAGGAGGGTCCCGACACAAAACGTCACCCGTTCCTTCCCTCCAGAGATGCCGCCTGTCCCGCTGAGATAAGGCCCTGTCCCACTTTCCCGAGTTACTCACGAACTCTCCCGAGTTTTCCCCTTGATTCGAACTCGGAGAATTACGGTAATAGCCAGCCGTAGGTACTCCGGGGCTATTCTTTTAACTCGTGGACATTTTTCAAACATGTTGGAAAAAAACGTCCCGACTTACCTGATGCCCCGAGTTCCTACGGCTGCATTACGAGCCGCTACGAAACATATACGGACTCCTACCGACTCGCTACCCGACATTCCCCGAGTTCGAATCAAGGGGAAAACTCGGGAGAGTTCATGCGGTAAAACGGGAAAGTGGGACAGGGCCTTAACTCCAGAGTCTTGTGTCCATATGGTACATTGATAGCTGAGGTGAAGGTGACAACCAGGCATACAAACAGTACTATTTAATCAGGCAATATTTAATCGTGTTAGCAGGCAAACAGCTATGCTTTTTGTTGATAAAACTGACCACTATTTTTTATAAGTAAAACAAAAAAACAATCTCTTTCTCGGTATAACGATGATGGTGCTTAGATAGCAAGATAAACTGGAAGCTGATCACCCCGATGAGAAGTTACAGTCAGCATGAAATGATCTTCACGTCACCACCCAGACAGAATTAGGCCATTCAGCCCATCCAGTCTACTCCGCCATACAATCATGGCTGATCTACCTCTCCCTCTCAACCCCATTCTCCTGCCTACTCCCCATAACCCCTGACACCCGCACTAATCAAGAATCTGTCAATCTTCGCTTTAAAAATACCCAATGACTTGTCCTCCATGGCTGTCTGTGGCAATGAATTCCACAGATTCACCACCCTCTGACTAAAGAAATTCCTCCTCATCTCTGGATGACGTTCTCTGGATAGTTTCAAGAGAGAGCTAGATAGGGCTCTTAAAGATAGCGGTGTCAGGGGATATGGGGAGAAGGCAGGAACGGGGTACTGATTGGGGATGATCAGCCATGATCACATTGAATGGCGGTGCTGCCTCGAAGGGCCGAATGGCCTACTCCTGCACCTATTGCCTGTTGTCCATTGCAAGCAGAAGATAGACACAAAAAGCTGGAGTAAGTCAGCGGGTCTGAAGAAGGGTCTCGACCTGAAACGTCGCCTATTCCTTCTCTCCAGAGATGCCGCCTGGCCCGCTGAGTCACTCCAGCTATTTTGTGTCTATCTTCGGGATTAAACCAGGGTCTGCAGTTCCTTCCTCAGCGTCACAGCCAGGGTTACGTCAGGTGGAGGAGGCGAGAATGAACCCGCCAACAAGAACCATATTTTTCCAGGAATTTGATTTTTTTTGTTTCCTCACACGTTCTTGCTTTAGTTTAGTTTTTAGCTTTGGAGATGCAGCGTGTAAACAGGCCGATCGGCCCACGGAGTCCACATCGACCATCGATCACCCGTACACGCCAGGTCTTAATATACTTTAGTTTATAGATACAGCATGGAAGCAGGCCACTCGCCCCACTTTATCCATGTCGTCCATCGATCACCCACTCACACTAACCTGATGAAGAGTCTTGACCGGAAACATCACCTATTCCTTTTGTTGCTATTCTTGCTAATGAGGGAGTGCAGCGTAGGTTTACAAGGTTAATTCCCGGGATGGCGTTATATTCCCGTTATATGCTGAGAGAATGGAGCAGCTGGGCTTGTATACTCTGGAGTTTAGAAGGATGAGAGGGCATCTCATTGAAACATATAAGATTGTTAAGGGTTTGGACACGCTAGAGGCAGGAAACATGTTCCCGATGTTGGGGGGAGTCCAGAACCAGAGCCCACAGATTAAGAATAAGGAGTAAGCCATTTGGAACGGAGACGAGGAAGCACTTTTTCTCACAGAGAGTGGTGAGTCTGTGGAATTCTCTGCCTCAGAGGGCGGTGGAGGCCGGTTCTCTGGATGCTTTCAAGAGAGAGCTAGATAGGGCTCTTAAAAATAGCGGAGTCAGGGGATATGGGGAGAAGGCAGGAACGGGGTACTGATTGGGGATGATCAGCCATGATCACATTGAATGGCGGTGCTGGCTCGAAGGGCCGAATGGCCTACTCCTGCACCTATTGCCTATTGTCTATTGTCCAGAGATGCTGCCTGACCCGCTGAGTTACTCCAGCCGACCTACAACCCCGCACGCCTTCGGCATGTGGGAGGAGACCGAAGCGCCCGGAGGAAACCCACGCGGTCACAGGGAGAACGTGCAAACTCCACTCAGACAGCAGACCGAGTTCCGGTCCAGATAAAACCCACGTTTCTGGCACAGCGTCTGCTGTTCCTTGTGTCTCTATCAAACTGCCACCGGTTTATGCAAAGCAGATCTAACCGCATATAAAAGGCAGCTGAAATGGTTGCGAGCTTTGAGTTGATTTTAGCTGTGCCTGCGATGCTGCAGCAAGTCATATTTTTGGTGTTCCTGAACCTCAACGTGTTTTGTGTAGCTGACAAACATGACTCATTCTTCCTTTTTTATCTCCTTTACATCTTTTTGCTACTTCAGAGGATGCAATAAACTGACTGCGACTCATAGAACATAGAACTGTACAGAAGCAAAAAGCCTGAGTAACTCAGCGGGACAGGGAGTAACTCTGGAGAGAAGGAATGGGTTATTCCCTTTATCCTGTATCTGTACACTGCGAACGGCTCGATTGTAATCATGTGTAGTCTTTGAAACGTATAAGATTGTTAAGGGCTTGGACACGCTAGAGGCAGGAAACATGTTCCCGATGTTGGGTCCAGAACCAGGGGCCACACACAGTTTAAGAATAAGGGGTAAGCCATTTAGAACGGAGACGAGGAAACACTTTTTCTCACAGAGAGTTGTGAGTCTGTGGAATTCTCTGCCTCAGAGGGCGGTGGAGGCAGGTTCGAAGGGACGAATGGCCTCCTCCTGCACCTATTGTCGGTTAATTAGCTTCTGTAAATTGCCCCTAGTGTGTAGGATATCAGATTGGGGATGATCAGCCATGATCACATTGAATGGCGGTGCTGGCTCGAAGGGCCGAATGGCCTACTCCTGCACCTATTGTCTGTTGTCTTTCCGCTGACTGGATAACACGCAACAAAAACGCTCGACGCACATGACAATAAACTAAACAGAAGGGTCTCGACCCGAAACGTCACCCATTCCTTCTCTCCAGTGATGCTGCCTGTCCCGCTGAGTTACTCCGGGTTTTTGCATCTATCTTCGGTTTAAACCAGCACCTGCAGGTCCTTCTTACACAATAGTTTAGTTTAGTTTATTATAACGTGTACAGACTGAGGTGCAATGAACAGCTTTTGCTAAACTGTCAGACAATACATGATTTACAATCGAGCCATTCACAGTGTACAGATACACGATAAGGTAACGCTTCGGGTAGATACCCTTCTTCAGAAAGGTTTTGTCTGAAGAAGTGTTTCGACTGGAAACGTCACCTATTCCTTTTCTCCAGAGATGTTGCCTGACCCGCTGAGTTACTCCAGCAATTTGTGTCTATTCTTTTTGTAAACTAGCTTCTGCAGTTCCTTTTTATTACCGTTCAAGACACTGACTGATGAAGGTCAAATGGTCACAATGTGCTGGAGTAACTCAGCGGGTCAGGCCGTATCGCTGTAGAACATGGATAGGTGAAGTTTCACGTCGGGACCCTTCTTCAGACCCTGCCCATGTTAGACAAGACAATAGGTGCAGGAGTAGGCCATTCAGCCCCTCGAGCCAGCATTCGAGATGTTCTCCAGAGATGCAGCCTGACCCGCTGAGATACTCCAGCACTTGAGTCTAACTTGAGGAAGGACATCCTTGTGATATTGAGGCAGTGCAGCGTAGGTTCACGAGATTGATCCCTGGAATGGCGGTTCTGTCATATGAGGAAAGATTGGAAAGACTGGGCTTGTATTCACTGGAGTTTAGAGGGATGAGGTGGGATCTTATAGAAACATATAAAATTATAAAAGGACTGGACAAGCTAGATGCAGGAAAAATGTTCCCAATGTTGGGCGAGTCCAGAACCAGGGGCCACAGTCTAAGAATAAAGGGGAGGCCATTTAAAACTGAGATGAGAAACAACTTTTTCACCCAGAGAGTTGTGAATTTGTGGAATTCCCTGCCACAGAGGGCAGTGGAGGCCAAATCACTGGATGGATTTAAAAGAGAGTTAGATAGAGCTCTCGGGGCTAGTGGAGTCAAGGGATATGGGGAGAAGGCAGACACGGGAAACTGATTGTGGATGATCAGCCATGATCACAATGAATGGCGGTGCTGATTCGAAGGGCAAAATGGCCTCCTGCCTGTCTCCCTTTCTATGTTCCTATGTATTTTCTCTCATAAAACCAGCATCTGCAGTTCCTCTCTTCTACAGAATCCATATTACTCAGTTAATTTTATTGTCACGTGTACCGAGGTACAGTGAAAAGCTTTTGTGTGCTATCCAGTCAGCGGAAAGACAAGACATGATTACAATTGAGCCTTTTGCAGTGCTCTATATCATCCCATCTCCTGCATGTCCCTGTGCCAGCATGCCTGCATAAAAGTCTCTTCAATAAAAGATAACCTTGGCGCGGATATTTTAACTGAGACATTAGTATTCATTTTCTTCCTTTCTCCACTTTGATTAAATGGCAGGTTGCTGGCGGAGGGAAAAGCTGTGAGATACAAGGGGTTTTAGTCCCTGCCAGCACGAACAATCAATACCCTCATGAAGGGACTATAATTAGCTCCCTTTATCAATGCAAAGCAAAATTATTCTTCTGAGCAGTTCTGCCCGCTCTGAGATTTGTGGGCCAAGCCAGCTGACAAGCTTATGCTTACAGACTACAGTCCCGCCACTGAAGAGAGGCAAGAGAGGTTTATTGTCTTGTGTCCCAAAACGGAACAATGAAATTCTTAACGGCCTTTCCCACTTGCCGATTTTTTCGGCGACTGCCGGCATCATTGACTGACGTATCAGGTCACCGGAAAATACGCGGCGTGATGACGTATTGACGCGCGGTGTTTTTTCAAGTGTCGCATTATTTTATTTGTCGCCGCTGGATTTTGAAATGTTCAAAGTCTTTTGGCCACGTTGATATGACGCTGGCAGTCGTAGAAAAAAATGGCCAAGTGGGACAGGCCCTTTACTTGCAGCAGCACAACATGTATGTCAACATATTAGTGGACACAAAACGCTGGTGAAACCCAGCGGGACAGGCAGCATCCCCGGAGAGGAGGAATGGGTGACGTTTCAGGTCGAGACCCTTCTTCAGACATTTTACCGTAAAGATGCAGGATAGAACGCCACAGGAGATCCTTCTTCCCTGTGGCGATCAAACTACACGACTCCTCCCCCTTCTGTCGTGGGGTAGACTGAGACCCTCCCCCAAGCCATTCCACTCGTCAATTTAATTTCATGTTTCATGTATTTGTGTTTTGTGTATTTTGTGGGGGGTTTTTTACTATTGGCCGATCAATTTCCCTCCTGGGGGTAAATAAAGTTTCATCGCACAGGTTAAGAATAAGGGGTAAGCCATTTAGAACGGAGACGAGGAAACACTTTTTCTCACAGAGTGTTGTGAGTGTGGAATTCTCTGCCTCAGAGGGCGTTGGAGGCCGGTTCTATGGATACTTTCAAGTGAGAGCTAGATAGGGCTCTTAAAGATCGTGGAGTCAGGGGATATGGGGAGAAGGCAGGAACGGGGTACTGATTGTGGATGATCAGCCATGATCACATTGAATGGCGGTGCTGACTCGAAGGGCCGAATGGCCTACTCCTGCACCTATTGTCTATTGTCTATTGCATCGTATCGTAGATAATATGTTTAACGGGAAGATTGGATGGAGAGGGAGACGCAGACTTTAGTACGGAGGTACAACGGAAAGCTTTGTCTTGCAATGATATCCAATCAGATAATACAATATACAAATACAATCAAACCAGACTTAAGTACAATAGGTAGAGCAAAGGGGAAGATACAAAGAATGTAGATCTCAGCATTGTAGCGCATCAGTTCCACAGACAAAGTCCAATGTCCACAATGGGGTAGAGGTGAATCGGACAGTACCATAGCTTATGGAAGGACCATTCAGAAGCCTGATAACAGAGGGGAAGAAGCTGTTCCTGAGTCTGGTGGTGCGCGCTTTCAAGCTTCTGTACCTTCTGCCGGACGGGAGCGGGGAGAAGAAGGAATGACCGGGGTGGGACAAGGACAAGTCTTTGATTATGTTGGCCGCTTCCCCTAGGCAGCGTGAAGTGTGGATGGAGTCGATGGTGGGGAGTGTGGTCTGTGTGATGGACGGGGCTACATCTACAATGGTGGGGAGTGTGGTCTGTGTGACGGACTGGGCTACATCTACAATGGTGGGGAGTGTGGAGTGTGTGATGGACTGGGCCACATCTACAATGGTGGGGAGTGTGGTATGTGTGAGGGACTGGGCTACATCTACAATTCTCTGTCGTGAAGCAGTCCACAGTTCAAGAGTCCTTGGTTAAAACTCCTTTTAGCTGGTCATTATCATTAAAATACTTGGGCGGCCCGGTGGCAGAGTCGCTGCCTCTCAGCGCTGGAGACCCGACTTCCATCCTGACTACGGGTGCTGTCTGTACGGAGTTTGTACCTTCTCCCCGTGACCTGCGTGGGTTTTCTCCAGGTGCTCCGGTTTCCTCCCACACTCCAAAGACGTGCAGGCTTGTAGGTTAATTGGCTTCGGTGAAAATTGTTATTGTCCCTGGTGCGTGTAGGATAGTGCTAATGTACGGGGTGGTCGCTGGTTGGTGCTGACTCAGTGGGACTATATTGCTAAAGACTGAAGTCTAAAAATCGTATTATTAGCCATGTCTATAAGCCCCGCAATTCCTGCAACTAACCGACCGTTTCTGTAAAGTGAAACATCCCACGCTTTGCATTCTCAGCATGGCCCAATACCCAGGAGTTTCCCCAGTTTGGTTATTCAGCCATTCCTTGGACAAAGGTTCTAAGGTTCTTTATTAGTCACATAGTGAAATGCGGGTTGCCTTTGCAGCACGTTAAAAAGAAGACAACATAACAATAATAAAGAAATTTAAACATTAAAAAAAATCCCCCACAATGGTTCCCCATTAGAGGGAAAGCATAAAGTCCAGTCCCCATCCCCATGTCCACCCATAGTCGGGCTTTTTGAGGCCTCCACAGTCGCCTTCACGGAGGCCCGATGTTTCAGGCCCTTCTCGCCGGGTGATGGTGCTTTGGCGTCGGGAGAATCCTCCTCTCAGCAGCTTGGGGACAATGGAAATCCCCACGACCCACAGGGACAGACAAGACCGAGGCTTATAAAATTAGAAAGCTAACGGAATGTTGGCCTTCATAACAAGAGGATTTCAGTGTAGGAGTAAAGAGGTTCTTCTGCAGTTGTATAGGGCTCTGGTGAGACCACATCTGGAGTATTGTGTACAGTTTGGGTCCCCTAATTTGAGGAAGGACATCCTTGTGATTGAGGCAGTGCAGCGTAGGTTCACGAGATTGATCCCTGGGATGGCGGGACTGTCATATGAGGAAAGATTGAAAAGACTAGGCTTGTATTCACTGGAGTTTAGAAGGATGAGGGGGTATCTTATAGAAACATATAAAATTATAAAAGGACTGGACAAGCTAGATGCAGGAAAAATGTTCCCAATGTTGGGCGAGTCCAGAACCAGGGGCCACAGTCTTAGAATAAAGGGGAGGCCATTTAAGACTGAGGTGAGAAAAAAAGAAATTCACCCAGAGAGTTGTGAATTTATGGAATTCCCTGCCACAGAGGGCAGTGGAGGCCAAATCACTGGATGGCTTTAAGAGAGAGTTAGATAGAGCTCTAGGGGCTAGTGGAATCAAGGGATATGGGGAGAAGGCAGGAACGGGGTACTGATTGGGGACGATCAGCCATGATCACAATGAATGGCGGTGCTGGCTCGAAGGGCCGAATGGCCTCCTCCTACACCTATTTTCTATGTTTCTATGTTAATCCAAAAGTGTTGAAAAACAGATTCCTATCTTTAAAGAAACAAAGGCAACACACAGTAGATTTATGTGTTGATCAGTTCTACACAACTAGCACTTATTAAATTACAATCAAACCTCAAGAATAAATGTTTAGTAACACGATTAAATAAAACCAAGCTACACAGCCTTGGGAATTATATTTTCTAACCTAATTAAAATGGACCATTACAGAGATCAGGGTTCAAACGCCCAAAGGTAATTGCATTGAAAGCTAATCGGGTTTCTAAACCAGAGGAAATCACTTAACTCTACTGACAAACTCTACAGACACAAAGGGCTCTTCATGCTGTGTGGGTCCAGTCACTGATTCCATTGGAAGCAGAGAGGAGTGATAGATTGTGGATATCAAAAGACACTGAGATGGGACAGGAAGATAGTATTTGCTGTTACAAGACCAGACATGACATTAGTGAGGCCACCCTACAATAGATGTTTAAGAAAGAACTGCAGATGCTGGAAAAATCGAAGGGAGACAAAAAAAATGCTGGAGAAACTCAGCGGGTGAGGCAGAATCTATCAAAGATCCTCTAGCGAGCAAGATAGTCCACTCGACGAAAAAGACGTAGTATGGTCATGGGCAGATTCATGGGGTAATTTTCAGCCCCATTTCCGTAACCGGCTTCCGTCTCCGCACCGAAGATCCCGTAGATACTAGTGCGGAGACGGAAGCCGGTTACGGAAACATCCTCGTAAAAATAAAAGTTCTTATGTAAAAATCTTCTGCTCATTTTCAGAATTATAATTTATTAACACAAACTGTTCCCCCGCAACATTGATTACACTGCGAGTCGGGTCGGGTCGGGTCCGGTTACTGAAATGGATGAAAAAAAGGCCCACGTTCCGCTCCGTTGCATACTACACGTCAGCCCATTGCATTTAGCAGGAGTGGTCTATCTTGCTCCGCTATAGGATCTTTGACATCTATGCAGCGAAGGAAATAGGCGACACTAATGCAAGAAGGGTCTCGACCCAAAACGTCACCTATTCCTTCGCTCCATAGATGCTGCCTCACCCGCTGAGTTTCTCCAGCATTTTTGTCCACCCTATAATAGATGTTCAAGAAAGAACTGCAGATGCTGGAAAAATCGAAGGTAGACAAAAAAATAATGGAGAAACTCAGCGGGTGAGGCAGCATCTACAGGACCCGAAACGTCGCCTATTCCTTCGCTCCGTAGATGCTGCCTCACCCGCTGAGTTTCTCCTGCATTTTTTGTCTACCACCCTACAACAGGGCGACACAATTATTTTTACCATTAAACATGCAGCGCAAGTACTTTGGGTCTTAATAGCCAAAGTTATTGTGTTCAGCTTTGGTCACACGGTTATTGGAAAGATGTTGTCAAGCTGGAAAGGGTGCAGGGAGGATTTACGAGGATGTTGCCAGGATTCGAGGGCCTGAGCTATATAGGGAGAGGTTGGGGCAGACTGGAGCTTTATTCCTCAGAGCACCAGAAGCTAATGGGTCATCTTCTAGAGGTGTATAAAATCATGAACTTTTAATCGCAACGTTTCGGAAACAGTTAGACAGGTCTGAAGAAGGGTGTCAACCTGAAGGGTGTCACCATTCCTTCTCGCCAGAGAAGCTGCCTATCCCGCTGAGTTACTCCAGCATTTTGTGTCTATCTTCGGTTTAAACCAGCATCTGCAGTTCCTTCCTGCACAGTTAGACAGGTACATGGATAGGACAGGTTTGGAGGGATAATAGGCAATAGACAATAGACAATAGGTGCAGGAGTAGGCCATTTGGCCCTTCGAGCCAGCACCGCCATTCAATGTGATCATGGCTGATCAACCCCAATCAGTACCCCGTTCCTGCCTTCTCCCCATATCCCCTGACTCCACTATTTTTAAGAGCCCTATCTATCTCTCTCTTGAAAGCATCCAGAGAACCTGCCTCCACCACCCTCTGAGGCGGATATGGACCAGGCGCAGGCAGGTGGGACTAGTGTAGCTGGGACATGTTGGCCGGTGTGGGCAAGTTGGACCAACGAGCCTGTTTCCACATTGTATCACTCTGTGAGGGCAACACATAGGGTGAATGTCTGGGCTCTGTGATGAATTAGCTGTGGGTCCTCAGCAGGATTATACTCCACGTCCTTCTGACTGGCGATGCTGGTGAAACCCAGACATGTACAGAGGGCCACACATTTGCACCACATGTCTCAGGGAACTCATCACAACGACCAGACTCCCCACCATTGACTCCATCTACACTTCACGCTGCCTCGGGAAAGCAGCCGACATCATCACAGACTTGTCCCACCCCGGTCATTCCTTCTTCTCCCCGCTCCCGTCCGGCAGAAGGTACAGAAGCTTGAAAGCGCGCACCACCAGACTCAGGAACAGCTTCTTCCCCTCTGTTATCAGGCTTCTGAACGGTCCTTCCATAAGCTGCGGTACTGTCCGATTCACCTTGAGTTTACTTTACCTTAGAGAAACGGCGCCAAAACAGGCCCTTCGGCCGACGGAGTCCGCGCCGACCAGCGATCACCTCGTACACCAGCACTATCCTACACGCCGGGGACAATTTACATTTACACCAAGCCAATTAACCTACAAACCTGTACGTCTTTGGAGGGTGGGAAGAAACTGGAGCGGACGGAGAAATCCCACATGGTCACAGGGAGAACGTACAAACTCCGTACAGACAGCACCCGTAGTCAGGATCACCATCCTGGCCACTCACCCATCTCCCCGCTACCTTCAGGTAGAAGGTACAGGAGCCTGAAGACTGCAACGACCAGGTTCAGGAATAGCTACTTCCCCACAGCCATCAGGCTATTAAACTTGGCTCGGACATAACTATGAACATTAATAGCCCATTATCTGTTATTTGCACTTGATCAGTTTATTTATTCATGTGTGTATATATTTATATAATGGTAGGTACACAAAAATGCTGGAGAAACTCAGCGGGTGCAGCAGCATCTATGGAGCAAAGGAAATAGGCAACGTTTCGGGCCGAAACCCTTCTTCTCCACCCGGGCACTGAGATACCGACTGTTTATATAATGGTATATGGACACACTGATCTGTTTTGTAGTCAATGCCTACTATGTTCTCCAGCTACGCCTGCCTCTTTGTCGGGTACGTAGAACAATCCCTGTTCAATGCGTACCAGGGCCCCATCCCCGACCTCTACCTCCGCTACATCGATGATTGTTTTGGTGCCACATCCTGCACCCACACACAACTGACTGACTTCATCCGCTTCACCACCAACTTCCATCCAGCACTCAAATACACCTGGACCATTTCCGACACTTCCCTACCATTCCTTGACCTCACTATCTCCATCGCAGGTGATAGACTCCTTACCGACATCCACTACAAACCTACCGACTCCCATGGCTATCTGGACTACACTTCTTCCCACCCTGCTTCCTGTAAGGACTCCATCCCCCACTCCCAATTCCTCCGTCTACGCCGCATCTGCTCCCAGGATGAGGCGTTCCACACCAGGGCATCTGAAATGTCCTCATTCTTCAGGGAACGGGGGTTCCCCTCCTCCACCATAGATGAGGCTCGCACCAGGGTCTCTGCCATACCCCGCAACACTGCTCTCTCTCCCCATCCCCCCACTCACAACAAAGGCAGAGTCCCCCTAGTCCTCACCTTTCACCCCACCAGCCGTCACATACAACAAGTGATCCTCCGTCAGTTTCGCCACCTCCAACGTGACCCCACCACTCGCCACATCTTCCCATCTCCCCCTATGTCTGCCTTCCGCAAAGACCGCTCCCTCCGTAACTCCCTTGTCAATTCTTCCCTTCCCTCCCATACCACCCCCTCCCCTGGTACTTTCCCTTGCAACCGCAAGAGATGCAACACTTGTCCCTTCACTTCCCCCCTCCACTCCATTCCAGGACCCAAGCAGTCGTTCCAGGTGCGACAGAGGTTCACCTGCATCTCCTCCAACCTCATCTATTGCATTCGCTGCTCTAGATGCCAGCTGATCTACATCGGTGAGACCAAGCGGAGGCTTGGCGATCGTTTCGCCGAACACCTCCGGTCGGTCCGCAATAACCAACCTGAACTCCCGGTGGCTCAGCACTTCAACTCCCCCTCCCATTCCGTATCTGACCTCTCTGTCCTGGGTCTCCTCCATGGCCACAGCGAGCAACACCGTAAATTGGAGGAAATGCACCTCATATTCCGCTTGGGCAGTCTACACCCTGGTGGCCTGAACGTTGAATTCTCCCAATTCTGCTAGCCCTGGCTGTCCCCTCCCCTTCATCAGCCATCTGGTTGTCTCCTCCCCTCCCCCAACCCTCGGGCTCCTCCTCCTCCTTTTCCTTTTTTCCTTTCTTCTCCCCACCCCCTATCAGTCTGAAGAAGGGTTTCGGCCCGAAACGTTACCTATTTCCTTCGCTCCATAGATGCTGCTGCACCCGCTGAGTTTCTCCAGCATTTTTGTGTGCCTACTATGTTCTGTTGTGCTGAAGCAAAGCAAGAATTTCATTGTCCTATCAGGGACACATGACAATACACTCACTTGAACTTGAACTTGAACCCGGGTCTCTGGCGCTGTGAGGCAGCAACTCTACCGCTGTGCCACCGTGCCAACCTATCGTGGACATAGTTTATGTAACTCATGCGGTATAATGCTGACAGCTATATCTTGCACTCTGTATCTCTACCTATTATCCTGAATGATACTTTATTGTGTAGGGAGGAAGTGCAGATGCCGGTTTACACTGAAGCCAGACACAAAATGCTGGAGTAACTCAGCGGGACAGGCAGCATCTCTGGAGAGAAGGAATGGGTGACGTTTCGGGTCGCATGTACCCAGGAGGAGTGAAATGCTTTCATTTTGCATTCAACCCGGTAAAATCACGTAGCAGGCCTGATTTAGGCAGGACACAGGTGTTGGCTCTGACGTGGTGAGTTTGGCTTGCTTGTATTTGTGAGTGGTACTGCCCGATTTGTCTAGATAGCTTGCAAAACGGCAAGTCAGCACGGCGGTGGAGTCCCTGCCTCACAGCGCCAGAGATCCGGGTTCGATCCCGACTACGGGTGCTGTCCGTACGGAGTTTGCACGTTCTCCCCGTGACCCGCGTGGGTTTTCTCCGAGATCTTCGGTTTCCTCCCACACTCCAAAGACGTGCAGGTTTGTAGGTTGATTGGCTTGGTGTAAATGTGTAAAATTGTCCCTAGTGTGTGTAGGGTTGTGTTAATGTGCGGGGATCGTTGGTCGGCGCGGACTCATTGGGCCGAAGGGCCTGTTTCCCAGCTGTATCTCTTTAACACTAAGACTAAACTAAGCTGATGGAATTGTTTGTAAGTGCAGTGACCCAGGTGCAGTTTGAAATATTTAGCAAAGTAAATCTTCGGTTTCCTCCCACACTCCAAAGACGTGCAGGTTTGTAGGTTAATTGGCTCGGTACAAATATAAGAGTGTCCCTAGTGTGTGTGTGTGTGTGTGTGTGTGTGTAGGGTAGTGTTAATGTTTAGGGATCGCTGGTCAGTGACCACAGTCTAAGGTCCTTCCGCTGCTGGACATGGGGGGCAGGGAGTGGTGGCGATGCCCCTCAAAATACGAGAAGGGATTCCACGCCAGTGGGCCACATGAGTGGCAAGGGTGGGGGATAAATTTGTGACATTTGAGCAATGTATCTAGACTGCATTGAATGTCTGTATAGCCCCCCGAAAATGTTGGGTGAATATTTTGCACGGTTCGTGTATTGTATATATTTATTAACTGAATAAAGTCTATTTTGAAATTTAAAAAAAGACTCGATGGGTCTGTTTCCGCGCTGTATCTCTCAACAATAGACAATAGACAATAGACAATAGGTGCAGGAGTAGGCCATTTGGCCCTTCAAGCCAGCACCGCCATTCAATGTGATCATGGCTGATCATTCCCAATCAGTACCCCGTTCCTGCCTTCTCCCCATATCCCCTGACTCCGCTATCTTTAAGAGCCCTATCTAGCTCTCTCTTGAAAGCATCCAGAGAACCCGCCTCCACCGCCCTCTGAGGCAGAGAATTCCACAGACTCACCACTCTCTGTGAGAAAAAGTGTTTCCTCGTCTCCGTTCTAAATGGCTTACCCCTTATTCTTAAACTGTGGCCCCTGGTTCTGGACTCCCCCAACAACGGGAACATGTTTCCTGCCTCTAGTGTGTCCAAGCCCTTAACAATCTTATATGTTTCAATGAGATCCCCTCTCATCCTTCTAAACTCCAGAGTGTACAAGCCCAGCAGTTCCATTCTCTCAGCATATGACAGTCCCGCCATCCCGGGAATTAACCTTGTAAACCTACGCTGCGCTCCCTCAATAGCAAGAATGTCCTTCCTCAAATTAGGGGACCAAAACTGCACACAATACTCCAGGTGTGGTCTCACTAGGGCCCTGTACAACTGCAGAAGGACCTCTTTGCTCCTATATTCGATTCCTCTTGTTATAAAGGCCAACATGCCATTCGCTTTCTTCACTGCCTGCTGTACCTTACATTTACATTTGAACAATGTATGTAGACTGTATTGAATGTCTGTGTGGCCTCTGAAAATGTTGGTTGAATTTTTTGCACGGTTCGTCTATTGTATATATTTATTACTTGAATAAAGTCTATTTTGAAATTTAAAAAAAAAGACTCAAGGGTCTGTTTCCGCGCTGTATCTCTAAACTAAACTAAAAATGATAAAACAAAGCTTTTTACTGTACCTCGGTACACATTACAATCAATCTAAAGCATGTCTCCCTGTGCTCCATCACCCTCCCACTCCTCCGTCGGATTAGCGCAGGTATTGACTGCAGCGGTAGAGTCATTGAATCATTGCAGAGTGCGCACACAGAAACACTGACCTATTGATCACTGACACCCATTGCCATGGAAGTAAAACAACACTCTCTCAGAAAGGCTCGGGCGTGAATTGAAAATAAATGATGGAGCAGCTGGTAGAGCTGCCTTCTCACAGCGCCACAGACCCCGGTTCAATCCCCACCCCGGGTGCTGTCTGTGCGGAGTTTGCATGTTCTCCCTGTGATCGCATGGGTTTCCTCCGGGTGCTCCGGCTTCCTCCCACATCCCTTGCCCAGAGTAGAATTGAGAACCAGAAGACATAGGTTTAAGGTGTGGGGTGGGGGGGGGGAGATTTAATAGGAACCTTTCCACACAGAGGGTGGTGGGTGTGTGGAACGAGCTGCCAGAGGAGGTAGTTGAGGCTGGGACCATTGCGACATTTAAGAAACAGTTAGACATGTACATGGACAGGACAGGTTTGGAGGTACATATATGGACCAAACACTGGAAGGTGGCACTAATAGAAAATAGGTGCAGGAGTAGGCCATTCGGCCCTTCGAGCCAGCACTGCCATTCGATGTGATCATGGCTGATCATCCACAATCAGTACCCCGTTCCTGCTTTTTTCCCCCCATATCCCTTGGATTCCGTTAGCCCTAAGATTTATATCAAGTCAGGTCAAGTCAAGAGAGTTTATTGTCATGTGTCCCAGATAGGACAATAAAATTCTTGCATCTAACTCTCTCTTGAACACATCCAGTGAATTGGCCTCCACTGCCGTCGGTGGCAGAGAATTCATGTAGATGGGACATGTTGGTCAGTGTGGGTAAGTTGTGCCGAATGGCCTGTTTCCACGCTGTATGACTCTATCTGAAAGACAAGGTAGATAAAAGTGCTGGAGAAACTCAGCAGGTGCAGCAGCATCTATGGAGCGAAGGAAATAGGCAACGTTTCGGCCCGAAACCCTTTGGGTTTCGACCCGAAACGTTGCCTATTTCCTTTGGGTTTCGGGCCGAAACGTTGCCTATTTCCTTTGGGTTTCGGGCCGAAACGTTGCCTATTTCCTTCGCTCCATAGATGCTGCTGCACCCGCTGAGTTTCTCCAGCACTTTTGTCTACCTTTGATTTTCCAGCATTCTTAAAAACGTAAGCATGTATCTATCGGCAGGAACTGCAGAAGCTGGTTTATACCAAAGTTATAAGAGATATAGACGGTGATATAGACGGCTAACCAACAGCCAACATTGGACCATTGTGGGCTCCACCTTCCTTGATCATCAATAGTTTGTGCATATCTTTCATTCATCTTTTCAGTTCCTCTCTGTATCACCGTCTATATCTCTCGTTACCCTTTCCCCTTACTCTGTCTGAAGAAGGGTCTCGACCCAAAATGTCTTCTCTCCGGAGATGCTGCCTCACCCGCTGAGTTACTCCAGCTTTTTGTGTCTACCTTCACAATAAACCTCAGCCAAGTTCCAGGCACTGGGATACATTAGAGTGGCCTGTAGCCCAGTTGATAAAGACGCAGGTTTTTAATTAAATAATTAGTGGGCTGCAACTGCAACAAGCCAGGATTCCACTTACCCTCCACCTTAAATCAATAAGTGATTTCACTGCCAAATCTCTCAGTGACATTTGATTATATTAAAGCCATTACATTAATGTTTGAGTAGACTATTATAGTATTGTACCAGCTGCCTTTTATGACAATCTGACAACTCAACGATAGATCTGGTATCACACGCACGTGACCACACACACACACTCGTACACACACACACACGCAGACACATGTAAACACACACACGTACGTACACACGTGTAAACACACACTTAAACACACACACACACACACACTCGTACACACACACACACGCAGACACATGTAAACACACACACGTACGTACACACGTGTAAACACACACTTAAACACACACACACACACACACTCGTACACACACACACACGCAGACACATGTAAACACACACACGTACGTACACACGTGTAAACACACACACTTAAACACACGCACACTTAAACACACACACACACACTCGTACACACACACACACGCAGACACATGTAAACACACACATGTACATACACACGTGTAAACACACACACTTAAACACACACGTATGCACACACACACTTAAACACACACACACATACATATGCACACACACGCGTACGTACACACACACTTAAACACACACGTATGCACACACACGCGTAAACACACGCGTACGTACACACACGTAAACACACACACTTAAACACACACATGCGTAAACACACGCGTACGTACACACACGTAAACACACACATATACACACACACACACGTACGTACATAGAAACATAGACAATAGGTGCAGGAGTAGGCCATTCGGCCCTTCGAGCCAGCACCGCCATTCAATGTGATCATGGCTGATCATCCAGTACACACACACACACACACACACGCTCATGCACACACAAGTTCGTACACATACACACACACATGGACACACACGTACACATATCAGATTCCGGGGCTGCTGAGGCTGTGATTATGCTTTGACATTCACAAACATCCATTAAAACATGACAGGTAAGAATGCACATTTTTTTTTTTAAATGGTGGAAATGTTTATATTACATTTAAAAAATATCAAATATCCTCTCAATAACCCTAACGATATATTTGCATCCAGTTTTTATGTGCTTATTAACATGTAGGCAGCTTTATATGGAGTTAGTTATTGCCCTCAGCATAAGTGTACGTTGGCAGTTTAGATACTACTTAATGGCTTTGGTTTTCTTGGTTGAGCGCTTGTCCTGGTGTTATAGTTTTAGAGATACAGTGCAGAAACAGGCCCATGGGCCCACCAAGTCCACACCGACCAGCAGACCAGGAGATGCAGATGCTGGTTTACACCGAATATAGACACGAAACGCTGGAGTAACTCAGCGGGACAGGCAGCAGCATCTCTGGAGAGAAGGAATGGGTGACGTTTCGGGTCGAGACCCTTCTTCAGAGGTCTTAGGTGAGAATACAAGATCGGCAGCAGATCGGAGGCAAAGCTCTGGGTTTGTGTGAATGTGGGACAGCCAGACTCCCAGCAGAGCAGCTGCATTAGAGCAGAAACAATAACACAGCTGCTACCAATAAAACACCAGTCACTCACGGCAATCACACAGGGAGGGAGAGAGAGAGAGAGAGAGAGAGAGAGAGAGAGAGAGAGACAGAGACAGAGACACACACACACTGACACACAGAGAAAGGGGGACAGAGAGGGGTAGAGAGAGGGAGAGACGGAGAGAGACAGAGAGGGAGAGAGGAAAACACACACACACACACACACAGAGGGAGGGAAACACAGAGAGGGGGAGGGAGACACACAGACACACACACACACAGATAATCACAGGGTTCCCTTGCCCAGCAACCACTCAACACACACTGATGCTTAGATTTGCTCTATAATCACCAGCTATTAAGCCGTTTCTAGTGGCTGGGCACTGAGAGGAGGCACGGAAACGTGATCTGTTATTGTTGTGTTATGAAGCAGGTGAGAAGCAGCAGTAGCTGGTTGAGTGAGGGAACCCTTGGCCGTGCGATGTTTCCTGCCTCCCTCCCTGTGGGAAACCTCCCAGCCAGAGAGGTTTGTGAAGGACATGGGGCAACGGTGGAGGCCTGGGGCGGAGCGACGCGTGACTGAGGGAACGGACGGGTGGAACAGGAGGCGGCACGGTGGCGCAGCGGTAGAGTTGCTGCCTCACAGCGCCAGAGACCCGGGTTCCATCCCAGACTACGGACGCTGTCTGTACGGAGTTTGTACGTTCTCTCCCCGTGACCTGCGTGGGTTTACTCCGGGTGCTCCGGTTTCCTCCCGCACTCCAATGACATGCAGGTTTGTAGGTTAATTGGCTTCTGCGATTTGTCCCTGGTGTGTGTGTGTGTGTAGGATGGCGCTGATGTTGGGTGATAGCTTTTCGGTGCGGACTCGGTGGACCGAAGGACAATTTACAGAAGCCAATTAACCTACAAAGTTAGGGCTCTTAAAGATAGGGGATATGGGGAGAAGGGAGGAACTGATTGGAGATGATCAGCCATGATCACATTGAATGGTGGTGTTCTAGAGTTCAAGAGTTCAAGGGAGTTTATTGTCATGTGTCCCTGATAGGACAATGAAATTCTTGCTTTGCTTCAGCACAACAGAACATAGTAGGCATGAAGGTAGACAAAAATTGCTGGAGAAACTCAGCGGGTGCAGCAGCATCTATGGAGTGAAGGAAACAGGCAACGTTTCGGGCCGAAACCCTTCTTCAGACTGATAGGGGGTGGGGAGAAGAAAGGAAAAAGGCGGAGGAGGAGCCCGAGGGCTGAGGGATGGGAGGAGACAGCCAGATGGCTGATGAAGGGGAGGGGACAGCAAGGGCTAGCAGAATTGGGAGAATTCAATGTTCATGCCCCCAGGATGCAGACTACCCAAGCGGAATATGAGGTGCATTTCCTCCAATTTCCGGTGTTCCAATAGTAGGCATGACTACAGAACAGATCAGTGTGTCCATATACCATTGTATAAATATATACACACATGAATAAATAAAACAGATAAAGTGCAAATAAACAGATTATGGGCTATTAATGTTCAGAGTTTTGTCCCAGCTGAGTTTAATAGGCTGATGGCTGTGGGGAAGAAGCTCGAAGGGCCGAATGGCCTACTCCTGCACCTATTGTCTATTGTCCATTGTAAAACCTGTACGTCTGTGGAGTGTGGGAGGAAACCGGAGCACCCGGAGAAAACCCACGCAGGTCACGGGGAGAACGTACAAACTCGGTACAGACAAGCAGCTGAGGTGAGGATCGAACCCGGGACTCTGGCGCTGTGAGCCGCCGACTCTACCCGGCTGTGCCACCGTGCCGCCCTGGACCTTACAGATTAAATGTTCCCAGCACTGGGCGTGTGTGAGATGAACTAGCCCCCCTATGTTATTTTAGTTAAAACTCCACCTCACAACACACAGACCAGCTGGCCCTTTCACAACATAACCCTAACTCACCTTTCACGTTGCCAAGTCCCACAGGGACCTTGCAAATCACTCCATTATTTTACCCTGAAATAACAGGACGCTCCCTTATATTTCCTGCTGAGTTATTTCTGTCCCTTTTGCAAGTAATTCAAAGGGATTAACCTGCTGTGAAGTTGGTTTATTTCCAATGAATGATTAGCCAGACGCCATACGCCCAAGGTGTATAAAATCACACGGCAAATAGACTCAGACTCAAGAGAGTGTATTGTCATGTGTCCCGGGTAGGACAAGGAAATTCTTGCTTTGCTTCAGCACAACAGAATATTGTAGTCATAAATAAATACAGATCAGATCAGTGTGACCATATACCATTGAATATACATATACACACATAAATAAGCATATTAAGTGCAGTAGGCTAATTAAAGTTCAGAGTTTTGTTTGAGTTGAGTTTAATAGCCTGATGGCTGTGGGGAAGTAGCTATTCCTGAACCTGGTCCTTGCAGATTTCAGGCTCCTGTACCTTCTACCTGGAGGTAGCGGGGAGATGAGTGAGTGGCCAGGATGGTGTGGGTCCTTGATGATACTGCCAGCCTTTTTGAGGCAGCGACTGCGATAGATCCCCTCGATGGTAGGGAGGTCAGAGCCGATGATGGACTGGGCAGTGTTTACAACTTTTTGCCGTCTATTCCGTTCCTGGACGCTCAAGTTGCCAGACCAACAAAGCAGCATTGAAACGGGGAACCTCATCGTGAAGAGCGATCCCGACCCCGACCCGAAACGGCACCCAATCCTTCTCTCCAGAGACGCTGCCCGACCCGCTGAGTTACTCCAGCTTTTTGTGTCTTATCTTCAGCCCACCATGTCCACAACGACCATCGATCACCCACTCACACAAATTCTACCTTATCCCACTTTCTCATCCACTCCCTGCACACCAGGGGCAATTAACCTATAAACCCACACGCCTTTTGGGAAGTGGGAGGAAACCAGAGCACCCTTTAGGAAGGAGATGAGGAGGAATTTCTTTAATCAGAGAGTGGTGAATCTGTGGAATTCTTTGCCACAGAAGGCTGTGGAGGCCAAGTCAGTGGATATTTTTAAGGCAGAGACAGATAGATTCTTGATTAGTAACGGGTGTCAGGGTTTATGGGGAGAAGGCAGGAGAATGAGGTTAGGTGGGAAAGATAGATCAGCCATGATTGAATGGCGGAGTTGACCTGTTGGGCCAAATGGCCTAATTCTGCTCCTATTACTGATGACCTTATGACATTGCAAAACCCACGTGGTCACAGGGAGAACGTGCAAACTCCACACAGACAGCACCCGAGGGCAGGATTGAACCCGGGTCTCTGGCGCTGTGAGGCAGCAGCTCTACCAGGTGAATGCACAGTTACCTTTTCCCCAGGGTAAGAGTATCGTGAAGTAGAGGGCACAGGTTAAAGATGAGAGGAAAAGATTTGGTAGGAATCCGAGAGGCAACTTTTTCACAGAGGGTGGTGGGTGTATGGAACGGGCTGCCAGAGGAGGTAGTTGAGGCAGATACTATAACAGCATTTAAAACTGCTTGACAGGACCTTGTTGGCTTTACCTTGCACTAAACATTATTCACTTATCATGTATCAGTACACCGTGAATGGCAAAATGTCTTTCTGCTGACTGGTTAGCAGGCAACAAAAGCTTTTCACTCTACCTCGGTACACGTGACAATAAACTAAACTGAACTGGAGATATTTGGACAGGTACATGGATAGCGTCAGTCATATGATCACACAGCACAGAAACAGGCCCTTCGGCCCAACTAGTCCATGCCGACCAAGGTGATTCATCTTAGCTGGGGTCATTTGCCTGCTTTTGGACCACGTCCCTCTGAACCTGTCCAAACAATGTCCAGTGCAATAGTTTAAAATCAAAAGTTAAAATAGTTTAAATGAAACAATCGCAGAGTTCTATGGACTAGAGCTTAGAGGGCTATGGACCAAACGCAGGTAGGTGGGGCCAGTGTGGGTAGGGTTTGCCAACTTTCTCTCTCCCAAATAAGGGACAAAAGGTCAAAATGCGGGACAAATTCCCCACGGCAATTCGTTGACCGACTTGGCCGTGGCTGGGTGAATGATGAGTTGGCCCCGGGTGCTGGACTGCACACAAAGCCCAGCCGGCGGGGCCAGCTGAGGAGTTTTGGCCCGGGCCACGCGACATCGCGCGCAAAGTCCGGCACCTCATCCAACTCATGAACCGATGATCGGCCCATGAGAAGGAGGGGTGGTGGTGGTGTCGGCGGTAAGGGAAGGTCCGAAGGTCGGACAGCTGGCCGGGCTGCCGACCGACCGACCGACGGGGCCACGGGCGAGGTGCTGCTGCTTCTGCTGCTGTTGAAGGTGACAGGTTGCGTCGCGTCAGGGTCTTGGGCCTGTCCCACTTTGGCCGTCAGTTACGCGACAGGCCGTTGGCGCGCGAAGATTTCGTTCGCTACAAATATTTCGGAGCCCCGCGCGATGTCGCGCACAACTACATACCCCTCCGCGCTTCTCAGTGGGACTGGCCCCGCCTGGCCACACGATGCCCGTGCGCCTCAACGCGACCACGAGGTTGCGTAATTTGCGTGCCAAGGACAAGTAAGTGGGACAGGGCCTTTAGTCCAGCTTTTTATGTGTCCATCTTTAGACTTGCTTTCTGTTACCAGCAGAAGGAGATTGCGCTAAGGAAGGTTCCTGGCCAAACTGTCTGGCACTGTTGTGTGAACATTACTACTTGGCACTGTGCTTCCGACCATGAATTAATCACCGCACGCCCAACACCGCCCGCAGAAACTGCCAACAGTGCATCTGGCTGTACAACTGATGTCTCAGCAACAAGCCAGCACACTTAATCTTGCACTGCACCATATTCCTCAGGTTCTCAGACAGTTCTGTCGATGCACCAGGATCCCGGAGAAGCTGCCGTCATTCTGCGGAAGTGGGAAACACTTTTAATGTTCAGGAATTTGGTTCGGCTACTTTTGTTTAGTTTAGTGGAAGGAACTGCAGATGCTGGTTTACACCGAAGATAGACACAAAATGCTGGAGTAACTCAGCCGGAGTAACTTCTCCGTGGATTGTCACCTTGCCGTGGTGGAGAAGCTTGTGTGGACCTGAGATCCTGAGAGCGATGCCGTCTGGAGCTATGCTCCTGGTGGGGCCACCCATGGCGGTAAGGGCGAGGGGGCAAAGAGCAATCCAACCAAGACCTCAACGGTGGAACAGGCAGAGGACGATGGCTGACCTTAGTGGAGCGTCACAACGGCTGGGAAGGCGGATGAAGGCTGCGGCAGAAAAGGGTCTCCGGTCCTCTTGGACTCCATGCCACTGGATCCTGACCCAGATCTGTCAAGGACCGTGGGGTGGCTGTCTGTGCACCAGTCTCCCCACGTTAAACAAAGTCACGTACAGGCGTCCTCCAACCCTGGAGACACCCATGGTCAGCCATGATTGAAGGGGGCCTAAGAACTCAGCGGGACAGGCAGCATCTCTGGAGAGAAGGAATGGGTGTCGTTTCGGGTCGAGACCCTTCTTCAGACCAGCACCTGCAGCTACTTCCAACACATTAGACTAAAGCTACTGAGGCCCTCAACTCGTGTCATGTTGACAAGTTTTAATTTAGTTTAGATCAGATCGGGGGGAGTTCCCCCCCCCCACGGGTACCATGTAATCCCGTGCTACCTGCTCCATGGTCAGATGGTCGGCGACTAAACCGTCTCCCCCACCTGGGTTCGCCAGGTGAGGAGGAGGCTGTGGACCCCCAGCAGGACCAAAAACAAGACCTGTCAAAGGGCGGATGAGCTTCTAGTGAGCCAACGGCCATCCACACTTCAGTAGAAGTTGTGATCACTGTCGTACACGGCATTGTAAGGAACGATGATAAAGCACACACACACACACACACACACACACACACACACACACACACACCAACATCCTATACTTCCAGCGGCGGAAGTCCGCAGGAACTGGAGGACAGCGACGTGTGGTGCGTCCGTCACCGTTCCCGTAGGAAACCAGCGCCACTGCGTCGCTAATAATGTTTTCAACGATGGCGAAATTAATGAATTAGTTTAGAGATACAGTGCGGAAACAGGCCCTTCGGCCCACCGGGTCCGTGCCGACCAGCGATCCCTGCATATCAACACCATCCTACACACACTAGGGACAATTGTATATTTATAACAAGCCAATTAACCTGCAAACCTGTACGTCTTTGGAGTGCGCTGCTTGAGGTTTATTACTGTCTTTGTACCTCTGTACAAGGGCGGCACGGCAATAGAGTTGCTGCCTCACAGCGCCAGAGACCCGGGTTCAATCCTGATACGTGTGCTTGTCTGTTTGTACTTTCTCCCCGTGACCCGCGTGGGATTTCTCCAGATGCTCCGGTTTCCTCCCACACTCCAAAGGCGTACAGGTTTGTAGGTTAATTGGCTTTGTATAAGTGAAAATTGTCCCTAGTGTGCGTCGGACAGTGTCCATGTGCTGGCTGGAAGGGCCGAATGGCCCACTCCTGCACCCCTATTGTCTATCGTCAATGCGCGGGGATCGCTGGTCGGTGCTGACTCAGTGGGCCGTACGCACTGTTTCTAAACTAAACTATGAACCAATATGTTTAGTTTAGTTGTGTAAGATGGAACTGCAGATGCCGGTTTAAACTGAGAGACACAAAAAAATGCTGGAGTAACTCAGCGGGACAGGCAGCATCACTGGAGAGAAGGAATGGGTGACCCTTCTGTTTAGTTTATTGTCATGTGTGTCGAGCGTTTTTGTTGCGTGCTATCCAGTCAGCGGAAAGTCGAAATGTGATTACAATCGAGCCGTTCGCAGTGTACAGAAACAGGATAAAGGGATTAACAGAGACATCATGCACTGCCCCACCCTCATGGTTCATCTTGCAACCTCCCGAAATAACTCTATGAAGTTTATACAAAATGATTCAGATTAGGAGCAGCACCTCATATGCAGCACCTTGGGCAGTCTGCATGAACATTGACTTCTCCAATTTCCGGTAGACCTTGCTATCTCCTCCCCTTCTCAGCCCTCTGGCTCCTCCTCTTCCCTTCTCCTTTCTTCTTCCCACCCCCCCCCCCCCCCCCCCCCCCGCCCTCCCTACATCAGTCTGAAGAAGTGTTTCGGCCCGAAACGTTGCCTATTTCCTTCGCTCCATAGATGCTGCTAGAATTTAGAAGATTGAGGGGGGATGTTATAGAAACGTACAAAATTCTTAAGGATAGGACAGGCCTAGATGCAGGAAGATTGTTCCCAATGTTGGGGAAGTCCAGGACAAGGGGGGTCACAGTTTAAGGATAAGGGGGAAATCTTTTAGGACCGAGATGAGAAAAACATTTTTCACACAGAGAGTGGCGAATCTGTGGAATTTTCTGCCACAGAAGGTAGTTGAGGCCAGTTCATTGGCTATATTTAAGAGGGAGTTAGATGTGGCCCTTGTGGCTAATGGGATCAGGGGGTATGGAGAGAAGGCAGGTACAGGATACTGAGTTGGATGATCAGCCATGATCATATTGAATGGCGGTGCAGGCTCGAAGGTCCGAATGGCCTACTCCTGCACCTATTTTCTATGTTTCTATGTTTCTCCAGCACTTTTTGTCTACCTTCGATTTTCCAGCATCTGCAGTTCCTTCTTAAACATGATTTAGATCTGTTTAGTTTATTGTCTCAGGTACTGAGGTACAGTTCTTATTGTGTGCTAACAAGTCAGTGGAAAGACTAGGCATGATTACAATCAAACTATCCACAGTGTACAGATACAGGATAAAAGGGAATAACATTTACTGCAAGATAAAGTCTGATTAAAGATAGTCCGAGAATCTCCAATGAGGTAGATGGGAGGTCTGAACCGTTCTCTAGTTGTGTAGGAAGAAACTGCAGATGCTGGTTTACACTGTAGATAGACACAAAATACTGGAGTAACTCAGCGGGACAGGCAGCATCTCTGGAGAGAAGGAATGGGTGACGTTTCGGGTCGAGACCCTTCTTCAGACCGTTCTCCAGTTGTTCTTGTACATGGTTAGAAACATCGAAAAATAGGTGCAGGAGTAGGCCGTTCGGCCCTTCGAGCCAGCACCGCCATTCAATGTGATCATGGCTGATCATCCCCAATCAGTAACCCCGTTCCTGATTTTGGATAATCAGCCATGATCACATTGAATGGCAGTTCTGGCTCGAAGGGCCGAATGGCCTAATGCTGCACCTATTTTTCTGTTATTGTCTCGCGGACCGAGGTTGAATGAAAAGCTTTTGTTTGCGTGCTAACCAGTCAAAAAGAGTACAGGGTCTGAAGAAGGGTCTCGACCCGAAAACGTCGCCTATTCCCTTCGCTCCATACTGCCCCCCGCCCGCTGAGTTTCCCCAGCGTTTTTGTCCACCTGTAGTTTTAACCTCAGTGATGCAGCTTGGAAACAGGCTCTTCGGCCGACTGAGCCCGAGCCGACCGGCGATCTCCCCTCACACTAGGAACAAGTTATAAAAGCCAATTAACCTACAAACGGGGTGGGAGATTGCAACCTTCACCGTTTCGACAACTTTAGGCTGTGCACGACATACGCAAGAAGAAGAAGCAGAACCAACAAACCTGCACGTCTTTGGAGTGTGGAAGGAAACCGGAGCACGCGGTCAAAAGGGAGAACGTACAAACTCCGTACAGACAGCACCCGTAGTCAGGATCGAACCCGGGTCTCTGGCGCTGTGAGGCAGCAACTCTACCGCTGCACCACCGTGCAATCAAGCCGTCCACAGTGCACAGATGGAGGGAGTCGCATTTAGTGCAAGATATAACCAGTTCATTGGCTATATTTAAGAGGGAGTTAGATGTGGCCCTTGTGACTAAAGGGATCAGGGGGTATGAAGAGAAGGCAGGTACAGGATACTGAGTTGGATGATCAGCCATGATCACATTGAATGGCGGTGCAGGCTCGAAGGGCTGAATGACCTACTCCTGCACCTATTTTCTATGTTTCTATAACAGGGACACTGCAATGCAATAGCCTAACTTTTATACAAAACAATCTCGCTGATCCTAAAAAGCAGGTTTGGTGAGTGGTTAATGTGTGACCCGTTTGATGTTAGGACGTTAGACTGGTGTGAATGGCTGGCTATTAACATCACTGCAAAGTAAGTGCCAAATACTTCCTTTCATAAACACAAAAGACCAACAAGGCGTTCTTGCACTCAAAGAGTTGAACTGATTATGTGTAGGAAGGAACTGCAGACGCTGGCTTATAACAAAGATAGACACAAAGTGTTGGAGTAACTCAGTGCCTGTCCCACGTGGCGAAGAGGTGGAGCCAGTGAGCTGAGGGAGAGCTGGAAAGGGGAGGAGAAAGCAGGGACTACCTGAAATTAGAAATTATTGTCTATGTCTATGTCTATCTGCCCTTCTTTGTTTCTATTGTGTTAATAGACAATAGGTACAGGAGTAGGCCATTCGGCCCTTCAAGCCAGTACAATGTGATCATGGCTGATCATCCATAATCAGTAACCCGTTCCTGCCTTCTTCCCATATCTTCTGACTCCGCTATCTTTAAGAGCCCTATCTAGCTCTCTCTTGAAAGCATCCAGAGAACCTGCCTCCACCGCCCTCTGAGGCAGAGAATTCCACAGACTCACCACTCTCTGTGAGAAAAAGTGTTTCCTCGTCTCCCGTTCTAAATGGCTTACTCCTTATTCTTAAACTGTGGCCCCTGGTTCAGGACTCCCCCAACATTGGGAACATGTTTCCTGCCTCTAGAGTGTCCAAACCCTTAATAATCTTATATGTTTCAATAAGATACCCTCTCATCCTTCTAAACTCCAGACAATAGACAATATTATTGTTTAGACGTTAGAGACACAGCGTGGAAACAGGCCATTCGGCTGGCGCCGACCAGTGATCACCCCGTACACTAGCGCTATCCTACACACTAAAGCCAATTAACCTACAAACCTGCAGGTCTTTGGAGTGCGCGAAGTGACCGGATCACCCGGAGAAACGGCCACACGGTCACGGGGAGAACGTACAAACTCCCTAGAGACAGCACCGGTAGTCAGGATCGAACCCGGGTCTGTGGCGATGTCGGGCACACTCTACCACTGTGCCAATGATGATACTTTATTGTCACATGTACCTGGGAACAGTGAAATGCTTTGTTTTGCGTACAACCCAGTATCAAACTCTTGCAGACTTCGCACTGGCTAAGGTTTGTCCACGTATTTTGTTTTTTTGCGTTTTCACAGTCTAGTCTAGTTAGAGTAACTGATCATTTATCATATCGTTATTGCGGTTGTTGCACCTCATTAGCCCCCAAAGCTGCAGCAAAAGTTGCCAGGACTCAAGGGTGTGAGCTCCAGGGAGAGGTTGCGTAGGCTGGGTCTCTATTTCTTGGAGCACAGGAGGATGAGGGGGTGATCTTATAGAGGTGTACAAAATCATGAGAGGAATAGATCGGGTAGATGCACAGAGTCTCTTGGGGAATTGAGGACCAGAGGACATAGATTTAAGTTGAAGGTGGGAAAGATTTAATAGGCACCTGAGGGGTAACTTTTTCACTCAAAGGGTGGTGGGTGTATGGAACAAGCTGCCAGAGGAGGCAGTTGAGGCTGGGACTTTTCGAAAGTTTAAGAAACAGTTAGACAGGTACATGGGTAAGACTGGTTTGGAGGGATATGGGCCAAATGCAGGTAGGTGGGGCTAGTGTAGATGGGACATTGTTGGCCGGTGTGGGCAAGGTGGGCTGAAGGGCCTGTTTCCACACTGTATCACTCTGTGACATGACACTAAATCAGGCAGACATTTATTTGTATGTGCTCTTTGAGTGAGTGAACTACCTTAGGTGCTGGGCTGACAAATCCCTCAGCAATTAAGGGCGGCATGGTGGCTCAGCGGTGGAGCTGTGGGTGGGGGGGGGAGGTGTTTCATGATCCAGCTGCTTTTTGTGGCCATTTTCAAGTGAGTTTTTTAATTTTAGAGATACAGCGCGGAAACTGCTGCGGGCAAGATTTTCATTGTACCTCTGCCTTGCTGTTTGTGCACTGGACAAGAAACTAGACTTGGCCTGATTTGTTTGTATTCTGGTGGAGGCGGGTTTCTCTGGATGCTTTCAAGAGAGAGCTAGATAGGGCTCTTAAAGATAGCGGAGTCAGGGGATATGGGGAGAAGGCAGGAACGGGGTACTGATTGGGGATGATCAGCCATGATCACATTGAATGGCAGTGCTGGCTCAACGGGCCGAATGGCCTACTCCTGCACCCATTGTCTATTGTCTATTCTCAATTAGTTCAGTACAGTTTAGAGATACAGCGCGGAGCAGGCCCTTCGGCCCACCGAGTCCGCACCGACCAACGATCCCCGCACGCTAGCACTACCCTACACGTACATAGAAACATAGAAAATAGGTGCAGGAGTAGGCCATTCGGCCCTTCGAGCCAGCACCGCCATTCAATATAATCATGGCTGATCATCCACAATCAGTACCCTGTTCCTGCTTTTTCCCACATATGAGCTAGATAGGGCTCTTAAAGATAGCGGAGTCAGAGGATATGGGGAGAAAATAGGAATGGGGTACTGATTGGCGATGATCAGCCATGATCACATTGAATGGATCGAATGGCCTACTCCTGCACCTATTGTCAATTGCCTATCCCTTGATTCCCTTAGCCCTAAGAGCTAAATCTAACTCTCTCTTGAAAACATACCAATGTTACAGTCCAATGTTCTCATGCATAAACAAACAAATTCTCCTTTCTAACCAAAACTCAAGTTTCGGACCCAAAATTGTACAAGTGTGCCAGACGTTCATGAAAGGGACAATTTTTACATTTTACACCAAGCCAATTAACCTACAAACTTGCACGTGTTTGGAGTGTGGGAGGAAACCGAAGATCTCGGAGAAAACCCCCACACGCGGGTCCATCGAGGGGATCTATCGCAGTCGCTGCCTCAAAAAGGCTGGCAGTATCATCAAGGACCCAACCATCCTGGCCACCACACTCATCTCCCCGCTGCCTTCAGGTAGAAGGTACAGGAGCCTGAAGACTGCAACGTCCAGGTTCAGGAATAGCTACTTCCCCACAGCCATCAGGCTACTAAACTTGGCTCGGACAAAACTCTGAACTTTAATAGCCCATTATCTGTTATTTCCACTTTATCAGTTTATTTATTCATGTGTGTATATATTTATATAATGGTATAGGGACACACTGATCTGTTTTGTAGTCAATGCCTACTATATTCTGTTGTGCTTAAGCAAAGCAAGAATTTCATTGTCCTATCAAGGACACATGACAATAAACTCTCTTGAATCTTGAATCAGGTCACGGGGAGAACGCACAAACTCCATACAGACAGCACCCGTAGTCAGGATCGAACCCGGGTCTCTGGCGCTGTGAGGCAGCAACTCTACCGCTGTGCCACCATGCCGCCACTCGTGCAGGTGCGACGGTCTGTGGAAGGGGAGGGCCGGGCCAAGCATCCGACCCGTCACCCAACAAATCACAGGCTGCAACTTCCTGCAAACAACAGCTTTCGTTGGCTTGATTGCAAACTTCCAGAATGCAAATCAGCCCCAGCCTCCTGCGGCAACACTAAACACTGAGGCTTTGTGACTTCCAGCCCATAACTCGGTCAACAAACGACACACACACACACAGCGCTCTGCAGTAGCTCAGCAGCTCGGGCAGCCTCTCTGGAGGTAGACACAAAAAGCTGGAGTAACTCGTGTTGGCTCAGACAACATCTCTGGAGAGAAGGAGTAGGTGACGTGAAGCTCACCGTTTGACCTGTTTTTACAAAAAGGTTAAATGGTCAGCTCGACATGGATTACAAGACCTACACCAAACCCAAAACCAATTAGGAGCAGACGAGGACATTCGATCCAATTTGTGATTCCAGCTACCAAGACAGATGTGTACAGCAATTCGTTCTTCCCCAGCACAATTAAAGCATGGAATAATCTCCACCCTACTATAGTTACCCAACCAGATGCAACTACATTTAAGGTAGCCCTTTCTTCACAAAAACCCTTTCTGGCTTAAGTCCTCCCTCCACCACCTCCAGTTTAAATTCCATTTGGAATATTTTGGAGAACCAAGAAACCAAGAAGTTTCAGGTCGAGTCAGACAGAGTCAGGGGAGAGGGAAACGAGAGATATAGACGGCGATGCGGAGAGATATAGAACAAATGAATGAACGATATCCAACAAACTAACGATGATAAAGGAAACAGAATATTCCCTTGAGGACATGGGTAGGTGACGTTTAGGGGGGCTCAGACCTGATGGAGCGCAGTATGATGAGGCGTTATCTTACAGAGTGTTAGATCCGGAGTTGAATAGATGCAGAGTCCTTTTACCCAGGGTGTAGGGGAATCGAGAACCAGATCAAGAGGACATAGGTTTAAGGTGAGAGGGGAAAGATTTCATAGGAACCCGAAGGACAGCTTTTTCCACACAGAGGGTGGTGGGTGTATGGAACGAGCTGCCAGAGGAGGTAGTTGAAGCAGGGACTATAACAGCATTTAAAAAGGCAGGTACAAGGATAGGAACGATTTAGAGGTTATAGACAATAGACAATAGGTGCAGGAGTAGGCCATTCAGCCCTTCGAGCCAGCACCGCCGTTCAATGTGATCATGGCTGATCATCCACAATCAGTACCCAGTTCCTGCCTTCTCCCCATATCCCCTGACTCTGCTATCTCTAAGAGCCCTATCTAGCTCTCTCCTAAAAGTATCCAGAGAACCGGCCTCCAACGCCCTCTGAGGCAGAGATGAAAGTAATTCATCTCTGCCTTATTAGAAATGAAAGTAATTTCTTCCAAACATAAACACAAAAAGCTGGAGTAACTCAGCGGGACAGGCAGCATCTCTGGAGAGAAGGAATGAGGTATCAAAGAGGTAGATAGAGGTAGAGGGATATGGGCCAAACGCAGGCAGGTGGGACTGGTGGAGGTGGGACATTTTGGTCGGTATGTAGCGAAGGGTCTCTTTCCATAATGTGTGACTATCTATTACACCCAGGTTCATCGGTCCATATATCTGATGTCTAGGTCTCTTCGAGATGAAGTGCAAGCTCTACAATCCTACAGGCTGCAAGGTGGCACAGCGGTAGATTTGCTGCCTCACAGCCACAGAGACCCAGGTTAGAAACATAGAAAAATAGATGCAGGAGTAGGCCATTCGGCCCTTCAAGTCAGCACCGCCATTCAATGTGATCATGGCTGATCATCTAAAATCTCAGTCTCATCTCAGTCCTAAATGGCCGACCCCTTTATTCTTAAACTGAGACCCCTGGTTCTGGACTCCCCCAGCATCGGGAACATTTTACCTGCATCTAGCCTGTCTAATCCTTTAAGAATTTTATATGTTTCTATAAGATCGCCTCTCATCCTTCTAAATTCCAGTGAATACAAGCCCAGTCGACCCATTCTTTCATCATATGTCAGTCCCGCCATCCCGGGAATTAACCTGGCGAACCTACGCTGCACTTCTTCAATAGCAAGAATGTCCTTCCTCAAATTAGAGGACCAAAACTGCACACAATACTCCAGGTGCAATCTCACCGGGGCCCTGTACAACTGCAGTAGAACCTCCTTGCTCCTTTACTCAAATCCTCTCGCAATGAAGGAAAGGCCATGTGGATTCCATTCAGTTCCTCCCTCCCACTAGGTCCTCGGTTCCCTAGTATTTCTGGGAGATTGTTTGTGTCTTCCTTTGTGAAGACAGAATCAAAGTATTTGTTTAACTGTTCTGCCATTTCCTTGTTCCCCATTATAAATGCACCTGTCTCTGTTTGTAAGGGACCTACATTAGTCTTCGCTTATCTTTTCCTTTTTACATATCTAAAGAAGCTTTTAGAGTCAGTTTTTATATTCCCCGCACGCTTTTTTTCCCCCCACTGTCCTCCTCTGTTAGAAACATAGAAAACAGGTGCAGGAGTAGGCCATTCGGCCCTTCGAGCCTGCACCGCCATTCAATATGATCATGGCTGATCATCCGACTCAGTATCCTGTGCCTGCTTTCTCTCCATACCCCCTGATCCCTTTAGCCACAAGGGCCACATCTAACTCCCTCTTAAATATAGCCAATGAACTGGCCTCAACTACATTCTGTGGCAGATAATTCCAGAGATTCACCACTCTCTGTGTAAAAAATGTTTTTCTCATCTCAGTCCTAAAAGATTTCCCCTTTATCCTTAAAACTGTGACCCCTTGTTCTGGACTCCCCCAACATCGGGAACAATCTTCCTGCATCTAGCCTGTCCAACCCCTCAAGAATTTTGTAAGTTTCTATAAGACCCCCCCCTCAATCTTCTAAATTCTAGCGAGTACAAGCCGAGTCTATCCAGTCTTTCTTCATATGAAAGTCCTGACATCCCAGGAATCAGTCTGGTGAACCTTCTCTGTACTCCCTCTATGGCAAGAATGTCCTTCCTCAGATTAGGAGACCAAAACTGTATGCAATACTCCAGGTGTGGTCTCACCAAGACCCTGTACAACTGCAGTAGAACCTCCCTGCTCCTATACTCAAATCCTTTTGCTATGAATTCTAAATTTCTCCCAGTCCGGTCTGGCCAATTTATTTGCCTCTTCCTTGGATTTAACACTATCCTTGATTTCCCTCGTCAGCCACGTTTTAGATCCCGACTACGGGTGCTGTCTGTTTGTGTGGACTCAGTACCTTCTCCCTTTAACCACATGGGTTTGTAGGTTAATTGGCCTCTGTAAATTGTAAAATTGTCGCTAGTGTGTAGGATAGTGTTAATTTACAGAAGCCAATTAACCTACACACCCACGTGGTCATAGTGTGGGATAACATAGAACCAGTGTGAACGGCAGAATTGATGGGCCGAAGGGCGTGTTTCCTCTCTGCATCTCTAAAACCTCTAAATCTCTGAAGTTTATTTGCACTTTATCTGTTTTATTTATTCATGTGTGTATATATTTATCCAATGTCTTTCCTCAGGAAAGACATATTATCTAAATGGTGGCCGATTAGGAAATGGGAAGATGCAGCGAGACCTGGGTGTCATGGTACACCAGTCATTGAAAGTAGGCATGCAGGTGCAGCAGGCAGTGAAGAAAGCAAATGGTATGTTAGCTTTCATAGCAAAAGGATTTGAGTATAGGAGCAGGGAGGTTCTACTGCAGTTGTACAGGGTCTTGGTGAGACCACACCTGGAGTATTCCGTACAGTTTTGGTCTCCAAATCTGAGGAAGGACATTATAGCCATAGAGGAGTGCAGAGAAGGTTCACCAGACTGATTCCTGGGATGTCAGGACTTTCATATGAAGAAAGACTGGATAGACTTGGCTTATACTCGCTAGAATTTAGGAGATTGAGAGGGGATCTTATAGAAACGTACAAAATTCTTATGGGGTTGGACAGGCTAGATGCAGGAAGATTGTTCCCGATGTTGGGGAAGTCCAGGACAAGGGGTCACAGCTTAAGGATAAGGGGGAAATCCTTTAAGACCGAGATGAGGAAAAACTTTTTCACACAGAGAGTGGTGAATCTCTGGAACTCTCTGCCACAGAGGGTAGTTGAGGCCAGTTCATTGGCTATATTTAAGAGGGAGTTAGATGTGGCCCTTGTGGCTAAGGGGATCAGGGGGTATGGAGAGAAGGTAGGTACGGGGATACTGAGTTGGATGATCAGCCATGATCATATTGAATGGCGGTGCAGGCTCGAAGGGCCGAATAGCCTACTCCTGCACCTATTTTCTATGTATCTATGTATCTAATGGTATATGGACACACTGATCTGTTCTGTATTCATGCCGTCTATGTTCTGTTGTGCTGCAGCAAAGCAAGAATTTCATTGTCCTATCTGGGACACATGACAATAAACTCTCTTGAATCTAGAAAACAAAACTGCATGAACTCTAAAGAAGGGCCTCGACCCCAAAACGTCACCCATTCATTCCCTCTCTCCAGAGATGCTGCCTGTCCCGCTGAGTTACTCCAGCTTTCTGTGTCGACATGAACTCCACAACGCAGCATGATAAACATGAAGTTTGTTCAAAAGCCATCACTTGGCTCCATCAGAAATAACCAGCGATCACACACACACACACACACACATCTAGACTGAAAGCGACACAGCTCGCAAGACAAGAGGAAATGGTTGGGGGATGGGAGGCCTGATGAACAGAGAGAGATTCGAGATCCAAAAGATCAAACCACAAGAGGCCGGAAGCTGTTGAAGCCACTTACCTGATAGTAGTTCTTTATGTGCCTGACTAATATAGTCAGATTTTGAACACGCAAGTTCACATCATTATTGACGTGTTTGTTCACCCTCTGATTTGTTGGTCTTGGGTCACTAGAAGAGGGGACAAAAGAAAGAACAGAAAAACACATTATATTTCATGTATAAAATCATGAGAGGAATAGATCGGGTAGATGCACAGAGTCTCTTGCCCAGAGTAGGTGAATCGAGGACCAGAGGATATGGGTTCAAGGTGAAGGGGAAAAGATTTAATAGGAATCCGAGGGGTAACTTTTTCCACACGAAGGATGGTGGGTGTATGGAACAAGCTGCCAGAGGAGGTAGTTGAGGCTGGGACTATCCCAACGTTTAAGAAACTGTTAGACAGGTACATGGATAGGACAGGTTTACATAGATACATAGATACATAGAAATTAGTGCAGGAGTAGGCCATTCGGCCCTTCGAGCCTGCACCGCCATTCAATACGATCATGGCTGATCATCCAACTCAGTATCCCGTACCTGCCTTCTCTCCATACCCCCTGATCCCTTTAGCCACAAGGGCCACATCTAATTCCCTCTTAAATATAGCCAATGAACTGGCCTCAACTACCCTCTGTGGCAGAGAGTTCCAGAGATTCACCACTCTCTGTGTGAAAAAGTTTTTCCTCATCTCGGTCTTAAAGGATTTTCCCTTATCCTTAAGCTGTGACCCCTTGTCCTGGACTTCCCCAACATCGGGAACAATCTTCCTGCATCTAGCCTGTCCAACCCATAAGAATCTTGTACGTTTCTATAAGATCCCCTCTCAATCTCCTAAATTCTAGCGAGTATAAGCCAAGTCTATCCAGTCTTTCTTCATATGAAAGTCCTGACATCCCAGGAATCAGTCTGGTGAACCTTCTCTGCACTCCCTCTATGGCTATAATGTCTTCTCAGATTTGGCGGGATGTGGACCAAACGCAGGCAAGTGGGGCTAGTGTAGATGGGACAAGTTGGGCCGAAGGGCCTGTTTCCACACTGTATCACTCTATGACTCTAAATCTCAGTTCTGAACAGAGTTCAGACGGCTTCCACAGACGGCTATAGAGGCCGTCAATGGATATTTTTGCTCTGCACATCTCCTTTAAAGCTATGCCCTCTAATCTTAAAGCTAAGCCCTCTAGTCTGTGGAATTCATTGCCACAGACCGCTGAAGGGGACCTCATTGTAAGGCAGAGATTGGCAGGTTCTTTATTAGTACGGGTGTCAGGGGTTATGGGGAGAAGGCAGAGAATGGGGGTTGAGAGTGAAAGATAGATGAGCCACGATTGAATGGTAGAGTAGACTTGATTGGGCCGAATGGCCTAATTCTGATCCTTTCACTTACGAACATATGAAAATAAAGAACCAAACAGTAAACTCCAAACCCTAACAAGCAGCAACTTTGTAAATGATTGAGAGTGAAGAAAGAGTGTTGAATGTAATGTTTAAGAAGGAAAATTTTCAAAATCTTTCAGCAACCCTGATACGTCAGTCAATGATGCCGGCAGTCACCGAAAAAATCGGCAAGTGGGACAAAATGTCTAAGAAGGAACTGCAGATGCTGGAAAATGGAAGGTAGACAAAAATGCTGGAGAAACTCAGCAGGCGAGGCAGCATCTATGGAGCGAAGGAAATAGGCAACGTTTGGGGCAAATTCATATGTTCATAGATGAAATAATGTGTTGTAGTCGTGGGAGTAGACATGATGGGCTGAATGATCTAATTCAGCAACAAAAACTAATGAACAACAAAGCTGGGCTTTGCACACAGTCCGGCCACTGTTTGTGACTGTGTTACTCATTAACTAACAGCATCATACGACACCGCTCAGAGCCTCAATGTACAGGAGTCATGAACTCAAATGTTCCCTTTGCTTATCTGTCTTTGAAGTCACCACATGCCAACACTAGGGTTGCCAACTTTCGGCGGTAAGCGAAGGTCCGAAGGTCGGACAGCTGGCCGGGCTGCCGACTGACCGACCGACGGGGCCACGGGCGAGGCGCTGCTGCTGCTGCTGCTGCTGCACTCCATGGGCTGCACTACCTCGGGACGGGCGAGGCATTTTCACCCAGAGAGTTGTGAATCTGTGGAATTCTCTGCCACAGAAGGCAGTGGAGGCCAATTCACTGGATGTATTCAAGAGATAGTTAGATTTAGCGCTTTGGGCAAACAGAATCAAGGGATGTGGGGAGAAAGCAGGTTAAAGCAGGGAGATGACGCCAAGTTAAACTAATCTCCTCTGCCTGCCTGTTATCAGGGGACTGAACCATCCGATCACCACTGGAGATATCTGGAACAAACTCCCAGAAAACTGCAGGTCTGCTGCAACTCTCAGCTCTTTTAAATCTAGACTGAAGACTTTTCTGTTTGCCACTGCCTTTCAGTAAACAATACATAGAAACTAGAGAAACATAGAAATTAGGTGCAGGAGTAGGCCATTCGGCCCTTCGAGCCTGCACCGCCATTCAATATGATCATGGCTGATCATCCAACTCAGTATCCCGTACCTGCCTTCTCTCCATACCCTCTGATCCCTTTAGCCACAAGGGCCACATCTAACTCCCTCTTAAATATAGCACAATACAATTTATTAATTACCTATACTGCACTGTAACTTCTATTCCTGGTTTTATTCTATTTTAAATATTTTATTTGATTGCATTTAATTTTGTAATTATTTTATCTGAATAATCTAATAATCATTTTATATCAAAAATGTCATTTTGTATGTGTTTCTTTCAAATGCTTTAAATGTTTTATGTAAAGCACTTTGAATTACCTTGTGGTTGAAAGGTGCTATACAAATAACCTTGCCTTGCCTTGCCCTCCCATCTACCTCATTGGAGACCCTCTGACTATCTTTAATAGGACTATTGTTTATCTTGCACTAAATGTTATTCCCTTTTTCTATACATTGGACGGCTGGATTGTAATCATGTGTAGTCTTTCTGCTGACTGGTTAGCACGCAACAAATAAAGCTTTTCACTGTACCTCGGTACATATTTAGTTCAGTTTAGTTTATTGTCACGTGTACCGAGGTACAGTGAAAAGCTTTTGTTGCGTGCTATCCAGTCAGTGGAAAGACAATACATGTTTACAATCGAGCCGTCCACAGTGTACAGATACAGGATAAAGGGAATAACGTTTAGTGCAAAGTGTGAATCAGTCTGAAGAAGGGTCTTCACCTGAAACGTCACCCAATTCCTTCTCTCCAGAGATGCTGCCTGAGTTACTCCAGCATTTTGAGTTATGAGAAGGGCTCAATTAAAGCGCTAAGCACTAAGGTCAGGCAGCATCTCTGGATAGAAGGAATGGGTGACGTTTCGTGTTGACACCCTTCTTCAGACCAGCATCTGCAGCTCCTTCCCTAAACATGTGAAAAGTTATTCACATCTCCTGTTATTTAGTTGAATTTAGAGGTACAGTGCGGATACAGGCCCTTCGCCCAACGAGTCCGGACCGACCTGCGATCCCCGCACATTTAGAACGGAAACGAGGAAACACTTTTTCACACAGAGAGTGGTGAGTCTGTGGAATTCTCTGCCTCAGAGGGCGGTGGAGGCAGGTTCTCTGGATACTTTCAAGAGAGAGCTAGATAGGGCTCTTAAAGATAGCGGAGTCAGGGATATGGGGAGAAGGCAGGAACGGGGTACTGATTGGGGATGATCAGCCATGATCACATTGAATGGCGGTGCTGGCTCGAAGGGCCGAATCCTGCACCTATTGTCACATTATCACGATCCCACACACACTAGGGGCAATATACACTTATACCAAGCCAATTAACCTACAAACGTGCGTGAGGAGACAGGTGGATACAAGCGCACTCACTGGTGCAGCCAGAGAGAGAGAGAGAGAGAGAGAGAGAGAGAGAATGACTGGCCGAGAATTGTTCCGCTCCGACCGACGCCTCGTTTATTTGGGAGCTCGATTGTCCCAGCGTTCCTTTCATGGTGCTCACTGCTGGTTTAAGCCACCTCACCCCCCCCCCCCCCCCCTCACTTCCAAACGTCCCCTGAACATGAAGAAACAAAGAACTGCGCAGGCGGGTTCATTTTGCCACGTCAGAAGGGGCAATGAACTGACTGTGCCTCATACAACACGGAACTGGACAGACACAAAGTGCTGGAGTAACTCAGAGGTCAGGCAGCATCTCTGGAGAAAACGTTTCTACATAAACCAACATCTGCAGTTCCAGAGATGCTGCCTGTCCTGCTGAGTTACTCCAGCATTTTATGTCTATTTCCAATGTAAACCAGCACCTCATAGCTATTCACACCTCACACCTATTCCTTCTCTCCATAGATGCTGCCTCACCCGCTGAGTTTCTCCAGCATTTTTATCTACCTCACAGATGTAGAAAGATGTTCTTTTCTACATCTTTTTCACCAGAGATGCTGCCTGTCCTGCTGAGTTACTCCAGCACTCTGTCTCTATCTAGTATAAACCGGCCTCGTTGGGCAGCTTACAACCCAGCGGTATGATATTGATTTCTCTAACTTCAAGTAACCCTTGCTTTCCCTCTCTCTCCGTCCCTCCCACACCCTAGTTCTCCCACTAGTTTCACTGTCTACCCGATTCATTTTACTAATTGTATACCCTCATGTCACCTTCCCCTCAGCGAACATTTGTACATGTCTTTGATCATCGCCCGCTGATCTTTGTGCCCTTCCGTATCTCTATTCTCCCCATCCCGACTCTCAGTCTGGAGAAGGGTCTCGACCCGAAGCGTCACCCGTCCCTTCTTTCCAGAGATGTTGCCTGTCCCGCTGAGTTACTCCAGCATTTTGTGTCTATCTTTGGTGTAAACCAGCATCTGCAGTTCCTTCCTGCACAAAGAACTGCAGATGTTGGTTTGTACCAAAGATAGATCGTTCCCATAGCTGACTTCTGTAGATGATATATGCATGTGCCTTTAATATAGTGACCTCATCACTACTAACCACTCCCCATATCACAAGTATAATTACAACCTCCCCACCCACATATCGCTCTCTAGTTCCTGTGACAGACCACGTACAGCTAGTGCCTTCTGTAATGCTCCCGTAAGAATAAAGGTAGTAAAGTAACGATGTGTCGTTAACACTTCTTTACATGGTGTCAGAAGTGGGATGCGAAGGAGACAGGCAGCTGCAGGCCGTCATGGAGCTGAAGACAAGCGGCACCGAGCCCGAACTGAGAGGCGTCGCAGGTGAGGCCACCATTTTTGCACTTTTGGCACCCCGGCCAGCCTGCAGTCGGACAATGGCAGCCAATTCACGAGCTCCGAGTTTAAAGCTTTCGCATCCAGATGGAATTCCGCCATTTCACCAGCAGCCCCGAGTACCCGCAAAGCAATGGTCTGGCCAAGCGCGCCGTCCGCAGTGCAAAGAACTTGCTGGAACAATGTCGCTTGTCCAACTCCGACTTCTATCTGGCCCTCCTCAACCTCCGCAACATCTCCGCGACCCTGCCATGGGCTCCCCTGCTCAGCGGCTCATGTCTCGCGCTACCAGATCCCCGATCCCGGTGGCCCAGCGCTCCCTCATCCCCTCTGTCCTCAAGCCTGCTGCTGTTCAGGAACGCATTGCCTTTAGGCACAATGTCCAGAAGCGTTCCCATGACAGGTCCTGTCACGCACTGCCGCGCCTCTTCCCCGGTCAAGTGGTCCGCATGCAGACCCCTTCCGGTCACTCCAAGCTCGCTACCATCATCGGCTCTGCTGGGTCGCCCAGGTCCTATCTCGTCGACCATGCGGGAACCATTTACCGACGGTCCCTGCCAACACCTCCGTCTCGTCAATGAGCCGCGGCCGCCTGCCGCGGATCCCTTTGCTCCCCCACTGCAGCTTCCGCATCCGGCCATTGCTCTGCCCGTCACTCCTCGCATGCCGCGATCTATACCCTCTCAACCCTTTGCATTTCACCCTACTCCGGCTAGTCCTCACTCGCCTGCCCGCGCGCTGCCCGTTTCTGATCCCGCATCTCCTCCTGTTTCTTTGCCACTATCTTCTCCGTCCCCTCCCGCTTCCCCTTTTCGGTTCGTCTGTCCCCCACCTGTGCCTCTTCTTCCTGCCGGAAGGGAGGATGGCGAGATGCGAACCCGGTCGGGACGTGTTGTCAAACCGCCTGTCCGCTACGGCGATTTTGTTTAACCGTCCTAGCGCATGAGACGTGGTCGCCCTGTCACTATTGTATTTGCCTGTCGTTTCCAAGGGGAAGGATGTAGATGAGATATGCATGTGCCTTTAATATAGTGACCTCATCACTACTAACCACTCCCCATATCACAAGTATAATTACAACCTCCCCACCCACATATCGCTCTCTAGTTCCTGTGACAGACCACGTACAGCTAGTGCCTTCTGTAATGCTCCCGTAAGAATAAAGGTAGTAAAGTAATGATGTGTCATTAACACTTCTTTGCAACTTCCACGGCTGACTCTGCGGGTTCTGGAACCGAGGGTGCTGGAATAATCGTTGGTGGGCCTGTACCATGGTTTCAACAACTGCAGTGGAACTACCCAACGCTTTTAATGAAGATCGACACAAAAATGCTGGAGTAACTCAGTGGACAAGCAGCATCAAAGACCCTATAGCGAGCAAGATGGTCCACTCGACGAAAAAGACGTAGTACGGTCATGGGCAGATTCTGGGGAATTTAAAGGCCCCATTTCCGTAACCGGCTTCCGTCTCCGCACCAAAGATCCCGTAGCGGAGCAAAGATACTAGCGCGGAGACGGAAGCCGGTTACGGAAACATCCTCGTAAAAATAAAAGTTCTTTGGGAAAAATCTTCTCCTCATTTTCAGAATTATAACTCCGCAAGGTACACAAAAATGCTGGAGAAACTCAGCGGATGCAGCAGCATCTATGGAGCGAAGGAAATAGGCAACGTTTCGGGCCGAAACCCTTCTTCAGACTGTTCCCCCGCAACGTTGATTACACTGCGGGTCGGGTCGGGTTACTGAAATGGATGAACAAAGGCCCACGTTGCGCTCCGTTGCGTACTACACGTCAGCCCATTGCATTTAGCAGGAGTGGTCTATCTAGCATCTCTGGAGAGAAGGTATGGGTGATATTCCAGGTCAAGACCCTTCTTTAGACTGAGAGGCAGGGGAGAGGGAGTCTAGAGATATGGAACCCACAATCCCGTTTATATCAACGGGACGATGGTGGAAAGGGTCAAGAACTTCAAATTCCTGGGCGTGCACATTTCCGAAGATCTTTCCTGGTCCCGGCACACTGATGCAATTATAAAGAAAGCACATCAGCGCCTCTGAGAAGATTACGGAGAGTCGGTCTGTCAAGGAGGACTCTCTCTAACTTCTACAGGTGCACAGTAGAGAGCATGCTGACCGGTTGCATCGTGGCCTGGTTCGGCAACTTGAGCACCCAGGAGCGGAAAAGAATGCAGAAAGTTGTGACCACTGCCCAGTCCATCATCGGCTCTGACCTCCCTACCATCGAGGGGATCTATCGCAGTTGCTGCCTCAAAAAGGCTGGCAGCATCATCAAGGACCCACACCATCCTGGCCACACACTCATCTCTCCGCTGCCATCGGGAAGAAGGTACAGGAGCCTGAAATCTGGTACATCCAGGTTCAGGAACAGCTACTTCCCCACAGCCGTCAGGCTACTAAATATGACATCAAACAAACTCTGAACAATAACACCCTATTGCACTTTATCTGTTTATTTATTGTGTAGGCCCCGACCTTGGGTGGACTAGGAGGAGGAGGAGGAGAAGGACTGGACTTTTGGTGCCTTCCCACACAATGGAAAGTGTTGATTCTGCTATTGGTGGGACATTCATGTTGAATCCTATAGTGTATTCTGTCTTTTTTTTCTTCTTTTTTTATTTTATATGGATGTATGGTAATCAAATTTTTTTTCTCTGTAAAGCAATTTGGCTTCAACATGATTTGATTTAAAGGTGCCATATAAATAAAAATTACTTACTTACTTAATATATGATCTATGGTATATAGACGCACAACTTTTATCTCCTGTTCTGTATTATGTTTCCATATTCTGTTGTGCTGAAGCAAAGCAAGAATTTCATTGTCCTATCTGGGGCACATGACAATAAACTCTCTTGACTCTTGGTGTGAAAATGGTAGATCAAGGGGGATGAAGCTCAAGGAAAATATAGAATGGATCATTGTTGGCTCTGGGGGGCGAGGCGTACCATCAGCAATATGCAATCAGGAGGACAGTGGAACTAGTCTGAGAACTAGGATGGCGGAGGGACTGAGAGAGAGGGAAGGCAAGGGTTACTAGAAGTTTGAGAAATCAACATTCATACCGCTGGTACACAAAAATGCTGGAGAAACTCAGCGGGTGCAGCAGCATCTATGGAGCGAAGGAAATAGGCAACGTTTCGGGCCGAAACCCTTCTTCAGACCGCTGGGTTGTGAGTCTGTCTGTGCCTTTAATGAATGCTTTACTTTATTGAAGAGAGGAGGACAGGACAGTCCCTCTAACCGTTCATTTCTGAGGTTAGAATTCATTGCAGAGCAAGAAATGTTATGGCAACGTCACCATGTAGTCCCATCGCATGTACCCGATCAATAAACCAATCAATCAATCGCAATTTTGGACTTTGAAACAGAAAACGGAGTTCAGTGCCCAGCGATATCAAATCAGCATGAGAAAGAACTGCAGATGCTGGAGAAAATAGAAGGTAGACACAAAATGCTGGAGTAACTCAGCGGGCGATGCAGCATCTATGGAGAGGAGGAATGGGTGACGTTTCGGGTCTGAAGAAGGGTCTCCCCATAGATGCCCGCCTCATCTGCTGAGTTCCTCCAGCATTTTGTGTCTACCTTCGATATCAAATTGGCTATTGGCAAGGCTGAACAAAGTAGCCTTGAACTTTCCCTCTTGCTACAACAGGGGATATGCGCAGTGCAGGAAGGAACTGCAGATGCTGGTTTACACCAAAGATAGACACAAAGTGCTGGAGTAACTCAGCAGGTCAGTCAGCATCTCTGGAGAAAAGGGAATGGTGACGTTTTGGGTCGGGAACCTTTGTCAGACCAGAGTTACTCCAGTACTTTGTGTCTATCTTTGGTGTAAACCAGCATCTGCAGTTCCTTTCTACAAAGGGCCTGTCTCACTTGGACGAGCTAATCCACGAGTTTAGAAGACCCTAGAAGAGTTGTAAAAAAATGTCAAGGTTGTGTTGACTCGCCAAAGTAAAAGACCCCCTACGACTATGTCTACGACCTCCTACGACTATGTCTACGACCTCCTACGACTATGTCTACGACCTCCTACGACTATGTCTACGACCTCCTTCGACTATGTCTACGACCTCCTACGACTATGTCTACGACCTCCTACGACTATGTCTACGACCTCCTACGACTATGTCTATGACCTCCTACGACCTCCTACGACTATGTCTACGACCTCCTACGACTATGTCTATGACCTCCTACGATCCCCCTCGACCTCAGTCTTCCACACCTAAGACCAACTACGATTAGCTACGAGTGGAAAATGATCACGATAAAATTATGTCATGTTTGCATATTTTTTCTCGGGCCAGTTACCGACCAACGACTAACTACGACTACCATCACGACTTACCTAGGAGTAAAAAGTATCAATTTTTTCCACGCCGACCTTTTTTTTAACTCGTGGGCATTTTTTATCAGGCGGGAAAAAACGCAGCGACCTACTTGAGGCCACGAGTACGCGGAGACCACTCACGAGCATGAGGATGAGTTACGAAGACCTCCTACGACCATGCTGCCAGTATGAGTCAAGGGCAAACTCGGCAGAGGTCGCAAATTAGGTCATGAAAGTGGGACAGGGGCTTTAGATTGGTTTTTTCCCCAAACCCAGGAAGAGCTGGGTTCAGACTTGCATGTTCTCCAGAGATGCTGCCTGTCCCACTGAGTTTGGATCAACAACCTCATCAGGAAGGCTGTGTGTTTAAGAAAGAACTGCAGGTGCTGGAAAAATCCAAGGTCGACAAAAATGCTGGAGAAACTCAGCGGGTGAGGCAGCATCTATGGAGCGAAGGAATAGGGGATGTTTCGGGTCTGAAGAAGGGTCTCGACCCGAAATGTCGCCTATTCCTTCGCTCCCTAGATGCTGTCTCAACCGCTGAGTTTCTCCAGCATTTTTGTCGACCATCAGGAAGGCTGGCTCTGCCCTGGGGTCGGAGTTGGAGTTGGATTCATGGGAGGTTGGTCTTGGAGGGGAGGATGCTCCTCAAACTGCTGAGCATCCTGGACAATACAGCTCACCCTCTCCATGACCCACTGGTCAACCTGAGGAGCACCTTCAGCAACAGGCTGGTCCCACCAAAATGCAGCACAGAACGCCACAGGAGATCCTTCTTCCCTGTGGCTATCAAACTGTACAACTCCTCCCCCTTCTGCCGTGGGGTAGACTGAGACTGACTCCCCCCCAACCCTCCCCAATCCTTTCCACTAGCCACTTTAATTACATGTTTCATGTGACCTGTGTTTTATGACTGTCGGCGGATCAATTTCCCTCCAGGGATAAATAACGTTAATAGATAATAATAACAATAGACAACAGGTGCAGGAGTAGGCCATTCGGCCCTTCGAGCCAGCACCGCCATTCAATGTGATCATGGCTGATCATCCCCAATCAGTACCCCGTTCCTGCCTTCTCCCCATATCCCCCTGACTCCGCTATCTTTAAGAGCCCTATCTAGCTCTCTCTTGAAAGCATCCAGAGAACCTGCCT
>JAXLNO010000918.1:0-37411 GCA_038087875.1 Malacoraja senta | reverse complement strand
GGAAAGGCTGCGTTGTATGAGAGCCACTAAGAGTGCATGGGGGGGAGGTTGAGGGGAGATGGACTAAATGCGTGTGGGGGGGGAGGGGAATGGCAAGGAGCAGAGTGCGGGGGGGGGGGGGGGTTGAAGGGAGGAGGGGTGACTGAGTGAACTGCCACCACACCAGCCGTGAGTGACTGGACTGCCAGCCCACCAGCCATGAGTAAGTGAACTGCCAGCCCACCAGCTGGAAGTGACTGAGTGCCAGCCCACCAGCCATGACTTAGTGAACTGCCAGCCCACCAGCCATGAGTCACTGAACTGCAAGTCCAAGAGTCCATTCAGTCCACAATGTCCATACTAGCCCTCTGGAAACCAGTCCCTTCAGCGCACAACACCCATACTAGCACTCCAGAGATCCATGCAAGGATAGACATTGCTCCTTCATTTCTGTGATCTGTAAAAAAAATGAAAATGTCTAAAATTGATTGTCCACCCTCTCCCCCTTCTCCCAGAGTCTGTCACCTGTTTTTGGCAGAATTTTTGGCAGTTTCTCAGCTGCCAGCCCGCCAGGCCTGAGTTACTGAGCTGCGAGGCCTGAGTGACTGAGCTGCCTGGCCTGAGTGACTGAGCTGCCTGGCCTGAGTGACTAAGCTGTCTGGGCTCAGTGACTGAGCTGCAAGGCCAGAGAGACTGAGCTGCCAGGTCCGAGTGACTGAGCTGCCTGGCATCAGAGACTGAGCTGCCAGGCCTCATTGACAGAGCTGCCAGCCCAAGAATCCATTTGGCCCACAATGTCCATACTAAGCCTCTGGAAACCAGTCCCTTCAGCCCACAACACACACGCTAGTGCTCCAGAAAGCCCTCCCCCATTGGCCAGCAATATTGGAATTGGTGGAGATGTGGAATATTCTGTTGGGGGACCCGCCCTCCCATATGAAGCTGGGACGCAACGGGTCCCACTTAGTCCAGTATATCTATATTACTAAAACTAAGATCTTGACCACTTCCTGACTTTCTGTTTCATGATTTTAGTAAGAACACCGCCACATACAGCCGTGTTTTTTGTCCACCTCAGTCAGAGTCCCCCTCCGCTGCGCTGGACCAGAGGATTTTTCCCATCGATGAAAAATCAAAGATTTATTAATGTTTTAAAAAATGTTGTCATTCTCTCTGCTGCCTCCGCTGGTGGCAGTGGGGAGGGACTATATAACCCGGAAGTGTCGTGCCTCACAGTCTCTGCGAGATGGAGGAAGCGAGAGGGTCACATCTCTCTGAGCTGTGAATAACACTGAATGCATGTCTACTCAACGGTGAGTCCCCTTGAAGTGGTTGTAATACTTTTGCAAAATTGTTTGTCTTGCTTCTAAAATGGTTGCAGAAAATGTATTGGTTGTAAAACGTTTGCAAAATTGTTTGTCTTACTTCGAAAAAAATGTTTGCAGAAAATGTATTGGTTGTAAAATGTATTGGTTGTAAAATGTATTGGTTGTAAAATGTTTCCAAAATTGTTTGTCTTGCTTCTAAAAAAGTTTGCAGAAAATGATTGCATAATTGTTTGTCTTGCTTCTAAAAAAATGTTTGCAGAAAATGTATTGGTTGTAAAATGTTTGCAAAATTGTTTGTCTTGGTTTTTAAAAAGTTTGCAGAAAATGGATTGGTTGTAAAATGTTCGCAAAATTGTTTGTCTTGCTTCTAAAATGGTTGCAGAAAATGTATTGGTTGTAAAATATTTGCAAAATTGTTTGTCTTGGTTTTAAAAAAAGTTTGCAGAAAATGTATTGGTTGTAAAATGTTTGCAAAATTGGGTGTCTCGGTTCTGAAATTTTTTTTGCAGAAAATGTTTTGGTTGTAAAATGTTTTCAAAATTGTTTGTCTTGGTTTTAACAAAATGTTTGCAGAAAATGTATTGGTTGTAAAACGTTTGCAAAATTGTTTTTCTTGCTTTTGAAAAGATGTTTGCAGAAAATGTATTGGTTGTAAAATGTTTGCAAAATTGTTTTTCTTGCTTTTAAAAAATGTTAGAAAACGTATTGGTTGTAAAATGTTTGCAAAAAGTGTTTGTCTTGCTTCTAAAATGCTTGCAACAGTTTTCTGATGGATATAGCATGAATAAACATTTTATTTGTTCAGGACTATGTTTAATTGTAAAATTGGCGCTCATTCCGTGACCCACTTAGTGACAAGATGGCGCCGTTGACGTCATTTCCGGTTAGTGGCAAGATGGCGCTGAGTGCAGAAGACGCCGTTGAATAATTCAAGAGAGCTTACTGCTCTGTCTATGGTGAGTGTGTGTGTTGGACGTTATTGAAAGCACGTTTTTACTTCAGCAGCAGCAGCCTCTACAGGAGGCTTTAAACATTTGAATCATTCAGTTTACACACTGTATGTTTACCACGTTCTGAAGTTACTTAGCATTTTAGTATTGGTTGTGTGTGTGTGTGTGTGTGTGTGTGTGTGTGTGTGAGTCTGTGTGAGTGAGTGTGTGAGTGTGAGTATGTGTGTGTGAGAGTCTGTGTGTGTGTGTGAGAGAGTGCGTGTGTGAGTCTGTATGTGTGTGTGAGTGTGTGTGAGTGAGTGAGTGTGTGTGTGTCTGTGTGTGTCTGTGTGTGAGAGAGTGTGTGTGTTTGTGAGAGAGTGTGTGTGTGAGAGAGGATATGTGTGTGTGTGTGAGAGTCCGTGTATGTGTGTGAGTCTGTGCGTGTGTGTGTCTGTGTGTGTGTGTGTCTGATTGAGTCTGTGTGTGTGTGTGAGTCTGTGTGTGTGTGTGTGAGTCTGTGTGTGTGTACGTGTGTGTGTGAGTCTGTGTGTGTCTGTGTGTGTGAGTGTCTATGTGTGTGTGAGTCTGTGTGTGTGTGTCTGTGTGTGTGAGAGTGTGTGTCTGTGTGCGTGTGTGTGAGTGAGTCTGTGAGTGTGTGGTGTGAGAGTGTGTGTCTGAGAGTCTGTGTGTGTATGTGTGTGAGTGAGTGTGTGTGTGTGAGTCTGAGTGTGTTTGTGTCTGTGTGTGTGAGTCTGTGAGTGTGTGTGAGTCTGAGAGTGTGTGTGCCTTTGTGTGTGAGTCTGTGTGCGTGAGAGAGTCTGTGTGTGAGTGTGTGTGATTGTGAGAGTGTGTGTGTGTGTGAGAGTCCATGTGTGTGTGAGTCTGTGCGCGTGTGTGTCTGTGTGTGTGTGTGTATGATTGAGTCTGTGTGTGTGTGAGTGAGTCTGTGTGTGTGTGTGAGTCTGTGTGTGTGTGTGTGTGTGTGTGTGTGTGTCTGTGTGTGTGTGTCTGTGTGTGTGTGTGTATGATTGAGTCTGTGTGTGTGTGAGTGAGTCTGTGTGTGTGTGTGAGTCTGTGTGTGTGCGTGTGTGTGTGAGTCTGTGTGTGTGTGTCTGTGTGTGTGTGAGAGAGTCTGTGTGTGTGTATCTGTGTGTGCGTGCGTGTGCGTGTATGTTTGTGTGTGTCTGTCTCTGTGTGTGTGTGTGAGTGAGTCTGTGTGTGTGTACATCTGTGTGTGTGTGTGTACATGTGTGAGTGTGTGTGTATGTCTGTTTGTGTGTACGTCTGTGTGTGTGTGCATGTGTGTACGTGTGTGAGTGTGTGTGTGTGATTGAGTGAGTGTGTGTGTGTGTGTGTGAGTGAGTCTGTGTGTGTACATCTGTGTGTGTGTGAGTCTATGTGTGTGAGTCTGTGTGTGTGTGTACGTGTGTGAGTCTGTGTGTATGAGTCTGTGTGTGTGTGAGTGAGTCGGTGTGTGTGAGTCTGTGTGTATGAGTCTGTGTGTGTGTGTGTGTGTGTGTGTGTGTCTGAGAGTCTGTTTGTGTGAGTCTGTGTGTGTGTGTGTCTGTGAGGATGTGTGTGTAAGTGTGAGTGTTTCTGTGTGTGTGTGTGTGTTTCTGTGTGTGTGAGTGTATGTGTGTTTCTGTGTGTGTGTGTGTGTGTGTGTGTGTCTCTGTATGTGTGTGTGAGTGAGTCTGTGTGTGTGTACGTCTGTGTGTGTGTGTGTGTACGTGTGTGTAAGTCTGTGTGTGTGAGTGAGATTTTGGATGCGGCCTTTTTGGATGCAGCCTTTTTGGATGCGGCCTTTTAGGATGCGCCTTTTTTGAATATGGCTTTTTCGAATGTGCCTTTTTATGATGTGGCTTTTTTGATGTGGCTTTTTTGATGTGGCTTTTTTTAAGGTGGCCTGCTTTGAGAATGTGGCTTTGGGTATGTGGCTTTGAGTTGTGGCGGAATAAATGCTTTATTAGATCAGACTGTGTTTACTGCAAAAGGCCCGCTCACTCCGTGACGTAGTGGACATGTCGCGCTGAACAACGCGTGATTTCCGTTGAGTGCAGAGGTCATGCTGATTGCGGAAGTGTTGCTGACAGCGGAAGGCCCAAAGTGGAGACACCACGCTGAGCCGTTTCAGTATTCAAAAATGTTTACTGCCATATATATGGTGTGTGTGGTGTGTGTGAATGCGATTGTGGTGTGTTTGTGTGTGAGTCTGTGTGTTTGAGTGTATGTGTGTATAAGTGTATGTGTGTGCACTCTGCTTGAAATGCTGTGACATTGGATTTGCTGGCCTGCATTCTGCTTGGAGTGCTGTGAGGTTGGACTTGCTGCCTGCACTCTGCTTGGAGTGCTGTGAGGTTGGACTTGCTGCCTGCACTCTGCTTCGAGTGCTGTGAGGTTGGACTTGCTGCCTGCACTCTGCTTGGAGTGCTGTGAGATTGGATTTGCAGGCCTGCACTGAATGATGACTTTTGAGGTAAATTCTCAGATTTTCTTTATTAAAATTTGACCGTTCAATCTCTCTATATTAAAATTGTCTTTTTTTTAATCAACAGCAAAGAGTCATCAAGAGGCAGTGAGCAGCAGAACACAACAAGAGACACAACAAAAAGAACGTAATAAATCTCATCTTTAACATTTAAATTTTTGTTATATTTAAAGAGTCATTCACATTTTAAACTTTAATAAATCCTTTTTCCAATTGCCATGCCTGTCATCACAATGGGAACCTAATAGGCAGGAATGGCTGCGTTGTCGGAGAGCCACTAAGAGTGCATGGGGGGGAGGTTGAGGGGAGATGGACTGAATGCGTGGGGGAGGGGAATGGCAAGGAGCAGAGTGGGAGGGGTATAGGGAGGAGGGGTGATTGAGTGAACTGCCACCACACCAGCCGTGAGTGAGTAGACTGCCAGCCCACCAGCCATGAGTAAGTGAACTGCCAGCCCACCAGCCATGACTCAGTGAACTGCAAGTCCAAGAATCCATTCAGTCCACAATGTCTATACTAGCCCTCTGGAAACCAGTCCCTTCAGCGCACAACACCCATACTAGCGCTGAAGGGACTGGTTTCCAGAGGGCTAGTATAGACATTGTGGACTGAATGGATTCTTGGACTTGCAGTTCAGTGAGTCATGGCTATCACGCAAGGATAGACTTTCCTCCTTCATTGCTGTGATCTGCAAAAAAGATGATAATGTCTAAAATTGATTGTCCACCCTCACCCCCTTCTCTCTCACAGAGTCTGTCACCTGTTTTCAGCAGAATTTCTGGCAGTTTCTCAGCTGCCAGCCTGCCAGGCCTTAGTTACTGAGCTGCCAGCCTGCCAAGTCTGAGTGACTGAGCTACCAGGCCCTGAGTGACTGAGCTGCCAGGCCTGAGTGACTGAGCTGCCAGGCCTGAGTGACTAAGCTGCCATGCATGAGTGACTGGGCTGCCAGGCCTGAGTGACTGATCTGCCAGGCCTGAGTGACTGAGCTGCCAGGCCTGAGTGACTGAGCTGCCAGGCCTCAGTGACTGAGCTGCCTGGCCTCAGTGACTGAGCTGCCAGGCCCCAGTGACTGAGCTGCCATCCGAAGAATCCATTCGGCCCTCAATGTCCATACTAGCCCTCTGGAAACCAGTCCCTTCAGCCCACAACACCCATGCTAGCACTCCAGAAAGCCCCCCGCCCCCTCCCACTGGCCAGCAATATTGGAATTGTTGGAGAGGTGGAATGTTGTGTTGGGGGACCAGACCTCCCGTGTGAAGCTGGGACCCAACGGGTCCCATTTAGTCTAGTGTATATATATATATATATATATATATATATATATATATATATATATATATATATATATATATACTATTTGGAATTGCTGCCTGCACTCTGCTTGGAGTGCTGTGAGGCTGGACTTGCTGTCTGCAATCTGCTTGGAGTGCTGTGAGGTTGGACTTGCTGCCTGCACTCTAGTATATATAAATATACTAGACTAATTGGGACCCGTTGGGTCCCATGTTCACACGGGAAGGCTGGTTCCCCAACGCAATATTCCACCTCTCCACCAATTCCAATATTGGTGGCCAGTGGGGGGGAGGGGGCTTTCTGGAGTGCTGGTATGGGTATTGTGGGCTGAAGAGACTGGTTTCCAGACGGCTAGTATGGACATTGTGGGCCAAATGGATTCTTGGGGTGACAGCTCAGTCACTCAAGCCTGATGTGCTGGCATTTCACTCACGGCTGGTGGGCGAGCAGTTGACTCATGGCTATTCCTTGAAATTCCATTTCAAGCAGGGTGCAAGGCCACCAAATTCAAGTGCAGTTTCTTACCACTTCAAGCAGGGTGCAAGGCCACCAAATTTAATTGCAGTTGCATACCACTTCAAGCAGGGTGCAAGGCCACCAAATTCAGGTGCAGTTTCCTACCACTTGAAGCAGGGTGCAAGGCTACTAAATTCAAGTGCAGTTTCCTACCACTTCAAGCAGGGTGCAAGGCCACCAAATTCAAGTGCAGTTTCCGACCACTTCAAGCAGGGTGCAAGGCCACCGAATTCAAGTGCAGTTTCATACCACTTCAAGCAGGGCGCAAGACAACCAAATTGAAGTGCAGCTTCATACCATTTCAAGCAGGGTGCAAGGCCACCAAATTCAAGTGCATTTTCATACCAGTTCATGCAGGGTGCAAGGCCACCACATTCAAATGCAGTTTCAAACCATTTCATGCAGGGTGAAACCACCATAAAACCACACAAAACACCACATAAACACCACACTCACAGTTCAGTAGACATTCAGTGTGTTCAGTTGATTAACAGCTCAGATAGTCGTGACCTCTCCCTCCCCATCTTTCAGAGACGGAGGCACAACCCACACTTCCGGGTTTTATAATCCCTCCCCCTCCCACCGGAAGGGGCGTGGCCTTCATGGCGTGATTGACAGGGGGGTGATTCTCAACATTTTTTTAAACACTAATAACATTTTCATTTTTCATTGATGGGAAGAATCCTCTGCACCTGATGAGCGGAGGGGGACTGAGTAAGATGGCCAAAAATCACAGCCGTGAGTGGTAGCGTTTAATATAAAATCAATATACAGTACAAACAGGAAGTTGTGCAGTTACCACCACCAACAACCATTTGCGGTGCAGCATATCAAAGCAGTTACCACCACCAACAACCATTTGCAGTGCAGCATTTCAAAGCAGTTACCACCACCAACACCCATTTACAGTGCAGCATTTCAAAGCAGTTCCCCCCACCAACAACTTTTGCAGTGCAGCATTTCAAAGCAGTTACCACCACCAACAACCATGTGCAGTGCAGCATGTCAAAGCAGTTACCACCACCAACAACCATTTGCAGTGCAGCATTTCAAGGCAGTTACCACCGCCAACAACCATTTGGTGCAGCATTACAAAGCAATTACCATCACCAACAACCATTTGCAGTGCAGCATTTCAAAGCATCCACATTTTCATTTTCAAACCACATTAAGGGCACTCACAGTTGAGTAGACATTTGTTCAGTGTTATTCACTGGGAGACGTGACCCTCTCGCTTCCTCCATCTTGCAGAGACTGCGTGAGGCACAACACTTCCGGGTTTTATCGTCCCTCCCCCCTCCCACCAGCAGGGGCAGCAGAGAGAATGTCAACATTTTTAAAACATTAATAACTCTTTTATTTTTCATCGAAGGGAAAAACCATCTTGTCCTGCACAGCGGAACGGGAGGCCGAGTAAGATGGCCAAAAATCACAGCTGTAAGTGGCAGCGTTTTTTCAATAACCATTAAACAGATAAACAGGGTCATGAAGAGAGAGAGAGAGATGTATGTATGTATGTATGTATGTATGTATGTATATGTATATATATATATATATATATATATATATATATATATGTGTGTGTGTGTGTGTGTATGTATATATATATGTATATATATGTATATATATATGTGTGTGTGTATATATATATGTATGTATGTATGTATATATATATATGAAATCCTAATATTGTGAATAGAATATCCATGAACACATGACAAGATATTTTTTCATTCTTTCATTCTATATCAGTGCAATCAAATGTAGTGCATACATACCTACAGGTGGAGTGCATAATAAGTTTAGTTTAGAGATACAGCTTTGAAAGAGGCCCTTCAGCCCACTGAACCTACACTGACAATGCACACTAGTTCTATGTTATCCCATTTCCTCATCCACCAGGGGCAATTTACAGAGGGACAATTAACCTGCAAACCCCCACAGCTCAGTCACACAGGCATGGCAGGCTGGCTGCCCAGTAACTCAGGCCTGGCGGGCTGGCAGCTAAGAAACTGCCAGAAATTGTGCCGAAAATAGGTGACAGTCTCTGTGAGAGAGAAGGAGGAGAGGGTGGACAATCAATTTTAGACATTTTCATCTTTTTTTACAGATCACAGCAGTGAAGGAAGAAAGTCTATCCTTGCGGATCTCTGGAGCGCTAGTATGGGTGTTGTGCACTGAAGGAACTGGTTTCCAGAGGGTTAGTATGGACATTGTGGACTGAATGGATTCTTGGACTTGCAGTTCAGTGAGTCATAGCTGGTGGGCTGGCAGTTCACTAAGTCATGGCTGGTGGGCTGGCAGTCTAGTCACTCACGGCTGGTGTGGTGGCAGTTCACTCAGTCACCCCTCCTCCCTTCAACACCCCCCCCACTCTGCTCCTTGCCATTCCCCTCCTCGCCACGCATTCAGTCCATCTCCTCTCAACCTCCCCCCCCCATGCACTCTTAGTGACTCTCTGACAGCGCAGCCATTCCTACCCATTAGGTTCCCATTGTGTTAAAGAACACGCAGGCATGGCAAGTGGTAAAAGGATTTATTAGAGTTTAAAATGTGAATAACTCTGAAAATATAACAACAATTTAAATGTTAAAGATGAGATTTATTAAGTTCTTTTTGTTGTGTCTCTTGTTGTGGTCTGCTGCTCACTGCCTCTTGATGACTCTTTGCTGTTGATAAAAAAAAAGATTTTAATATAGAGAGATTGAGCGGTCAAATTTTAACAAAGAAAATCTGAGGATTTACTTAAAAGTCATCATTCAGTGCAGGCCTGCAAATCCAATCTCACAGTAATCCTAGCAGATTGCAGGCAGCAAGACCAACCTCACAGCACTCCAAGCAGAGTGCAGGCAGCAAGTCCAACCTCACAGCAAGCAGAGTGCGGCAGCACGTCCAAACTCACAGCACTCCAAGCAGAGTGCAAGCAGCAAGTGCAACCTCACAGCACTCGTAGCAGAGTGCAGGCAGCAAGTGCAACCTCACAGCACTCGTAGCAGAGTGCAGGCAGCAAGTGCAACCTCACAGCACTCCAAGCAGAGTGCAGGCCAGCAAATCCAATTTCACAGCATTTCAAGCAGACTGTGCACACATACACTCACACACGCATACACTCACACACACACACAGACTCACACATATACACCACAATCACACACACACACCACACTCACCATATATATGGCAGTAAACTTTTTTGAATAATCAAACGGCTCAGCGTTGAAAAAGTTCACTTAAAAATAGAGAAAGAACAAATTCATAGACCATACAAAGCTTTAATTTAACGTCCGACGGGTGTGGTTACTAGAGACCCAGAGACAATCGTACAACATCCAAGTCCCAGCACACACACAACCAGCAAGTCAAATGTACAGCTCTTATATTTTCAAAATCACGTCCGCAGAATACTAGAGATGACCACGGCCGTGCCAGGCACATCCAAATAAGTTGTTTTTCACTCTTTGCCATTAGCCATGCATTCCAATGACATTAGCTATTATCCCTGCCCCCTCCTCCTTATCTGATTAACCTGCTCAACTTGCATAAAAAACTTGTAAGAGAGCTGTGAACTATTCAACTATAGTAAAAGTACATCGATTAATATGATGATCAGTAGTACAATAGATCCATAATGTATTATCATTCCCCATATTCCTCCAAACATGCTAAATGGCCACCATTCTCCACCTTTATTAAAGTTATGCATTTCCTCTCCTACCTCTGTAATCTTTTTATAGCATGTTCAACTCTGCATGCCCCACCCCTGTTGCATTTCCATATCCAATCATTTGCCGACATTCCCCTATCCTCTTTACAACTCCTCACTAATAGCATTACAGAGTAAATTAAATGTTACAGTTGCAGACCCCAATCACTTATCTCAGATCAAAACAAAGTTACTTTCTTAGATACATATATATAAAAATAAAAGATAGAACCTGCACAAATGTATCATCTCTTGTCTCAACATATGTGTAATTAAACGTAGCAAAAGACAATACAGAATCCATTATTTTTCCAGCCTTGTTGTCTTAATAATAATAATAATTCATTTTATTTACTGGCGCCTTTCTAAAACCCAAGGACACCTTACAAGGCATAGAATCACAAAAATACAAAACACATAATCGGAAAAAATTAAATATAAAAACACGACAGTACACAAATCAAGGACAGAATTCAATTTCAAAAGCACAAAAAGAAAATAAGAAACACAATTTGAGGAGAGAGCAGCGGCGACCAATTCGCGCCAGCGTCCACTCTCCCCTCCGACCGCCATCTTGCACACAGACTAACAGGCACAGCACGCAAAAATCATCCCCCCACAATGACCACCACTGTGGGGGAAGGCACAATGTCCAGTCCCCAACACAGTTCTCCCCAGAGTCAGGCCCATCGAGGCCGCCACAGTCGGGAGAGTCCTCGCAGCGGCTGGAACGGCCGGTTTCCCAGCGGAGTCGACGGCACCCGAAGCCGACAGGGCCGCGCTGATTTGGAGCCACGAGGCTCCCGATGTTGGAGTCGGCGCCGCCGCCCACGGCTGGTCGCTCCGCAGTCCCGCAGCCCGGAGGTGTTGGTCTTGGACGTATAAATAGTCATAAATCCTGAGCCATGTCGTTACAACATTTCACAAGAATGTGACATCGAGAAAGAGCAAATGGCCTGTGGCCTCGAGAGGCCCACTGCCTAATCAGACTTTTTAAAGATATAACTTATTTTCAATACACGATTATACAAGATACATTTAATATAAAATATACTATATATCCCTCCTTTGAGACCAAAAATGGTCTCACAGAAAAAGAAAACCACATGCTGCACATCTCGGTCGTGAAATTAAACTCGGGGTCCTTAAATTTGTAATGCTCAGCCTTATAGTGTTCTTTCTCTGGAATCCTGGATAACTGGGTCAAAAACCCACCCCCACTATACTAGGGTGGGAAAAAAAGATCCAGCTCTCCTCACAATCTATAGTTTAATATTTCTCTGGTGTGTTTTGCACATCTTCGTAGTATTCTATCCTCGGGGTCTGCTTCTTTGGGAACCAGATTCACCTTTATCCTGGATCAACGAAAGCTGCTTGGCTGTGGCTCTTACTAGAAAAAACAACACAGGGTAAGACACGAAATAGCACCACAATAACCCACAGCAGTGCAGCTCCAACAGTCACATCCATCTTAGTCAGCCATGCTCCCCAACCGCCTAACATATTTTCCAGCCAACTAAAGACGTCATGTCCAAAACCCACTCTGCTTGTTCTCTTTTGTCAGATTTCTCAACATCCATTGCTTTAGTGAAAGACCCCTCTGGGCTAGTATTATTCTTAGCTCCCCTTTGTTTTCACATAGTTTGCTCTGCTTAGATTACCTTACCTTACATTTGAATTATGTCCTACTCTGTGGGTTCCAGATCCAGGCTTACCTGAGGTGCAATCACAGCTGATCAGCCTCCTGATGCTGTTCTGGACGCTTCGTCTGCACTTTGATTTCCCATTATTATCATGTAGTTTCCCTTCTTATGTGCCTGGCATTTAATGACAGCTATTGCCCCTGGCTTCATCATTGCCCTGATCAGGTCTATACTTTACTGATAACTTTGCAAGCGGTCTCCGTTGCTTTTCTTAAAGCCTCTCTGTTTCCCTACTGCTCCAAACATGTGACAGACCCCATGTGCATATGCTGAGTCTGTATAAACTTCAACTTTCTCACCTTCCCTCAAGTCACATACCATTCTTAAAGCCTTAATTTCTGCCAACTGAGCTGAGCAAGATTGCCGGCAAGATTCCAATTTAATTATCTTAAATTCTAATTCATCCTGTTGCACCACTGCAAACCCTGCATACTTGCTATTATGATCCCTTTAACAAGAAACAACCACAAACAAAACCTTTTTGTCCTCTTCATTCAAAGACTCTGACTGTAAAACATTTCTCAGACTTGTGTGTCCTGCTTCCTTCATTATTTTCCTTAATGGCATCACAATTTCAACATACTTTCCAAGCTAGTCTGAACTGTATCCTGCCATTCCCAAGAACATCATCATCTGTCCTACTGCCTGAGGTTTGGGAGCTTTAATTATTGCCTCAATTTGATCTTACGCTATAGCTTTTACTTCTTTGGATATTACTCGTCCTAAATATTCTACCTGCTGCTGACAAAACTGCAACTTCTTGCTGGATACTTTATGACCTCCCATGCCAGCTTTTCCAAGAGAATTAAAATCTCACTCACATTGCTCCTCACTTGTGGAACAAACCAACAAATCATCCACACACTGTATCAAATACTTTCTAAGGGTACACCTTCCAAATCTGCCTCTTTACTAGCCTTTCTTGACCTCCTCCTTGAGATCCCTCCCTCCCTTGGGGACCCCAGTCCTGTCTGAGCTTATATCCAGATTTATTTCACTCCTGATCGGGCACTTGAGGAAATGTTCCCTCAAAGACATATATTATTGGCATGGGATTCTCTGGCCCCTGTTTGGCTCGGCCAAAGGACTCACTGTGTGTCGGTGCATCACTTATTTCATTCTTTTCAACCAGGTCTGTTGTTACTGACAACATTGTCTTCCCTTTTTCACGCTCTTTCTTTTAGAGCTCTTTAAGTTGCATTTGTTGCATTTGCATCACTTTTCTCTGCACCTCTTCCTGCTGGTCTGCAGGTCTTTTTCAATCTTTGCGATATTTCTCAACCGCATGGACCAAATAATCACTGAACTGTGGTGGGACATAGATGACAATCCCACCACCTCCTCCAGTCTAGACTTGAGGAGGCATGGCATCCACCACAGTGGTTCGGAACATAGTGTTCATTAACTGGTTACCATCTATTTCTTGTTCAGTTTCAAGTCTCCTCCTTTTCAACTGGTTCTCCAGATAGGCTGCTGGATTCTTTGCCTCTCCCAGTGGAGCTCCCCATAATGCATTGGTGTCAACTTTAAGTGGGTAACAGTGTCTGAGGGCCTGCCATACCCTCTGCCTGACTGTGTCAAACGGCATGCCATTGATTATTGCATTATTCACAGCATTTTCATACCAGCCATCTTCAGGAGTTCTGTCAGTTTAGTGGTTCCTATCACTTTCACCAACAGTGCCTTCAAATCTCCCATAGCCAATAAGCATCCCGCGTTCTCCTCCTCCAAAGCCCTAATCCATTTCCTGCCCCATCAGGAATATTGGGTAAGGTATTTTCAGCCCTCTCAGGTTCTGGGTCCTCCAAAGGATAATCTGTGTCTGTCCTGCTCTTTTCTTTTTAAAGCAGTGTCATCAATTTATCTCTCTGTTCCTGTTCCTCTTCTACTATCGCTATGTCTTTTCCAGCCTCCTTTACAATTCATTCATCTTCCTGTTAAAATCTTCCACTGACTCCTCCTGATTTATTACCTTCACACCTCACGTCTCCTGTTGCCTCCTCACTACCTCCTCTCCTTCCCCTCTGTAGATGATATATGCATGTGCCTTTAATATAGTGACCTCATCACTACTAACCACTCCCCATATCACAAGTATAACTACAACCTCCCCACCCACAGATCGCTCTCTAGTTCCTGTGACAGACCACGTACAGCTAGTGCAATATCTAATGCTCCAGTATGAATAAAGATAGTAAAGTAACGATGTGTCGTTAGAACTTCTTTACATGGTGTCATACCTCTTACCTTGCGCCTCCTGTCTATCGGTTTATCATTTAATTTTGTCCCAGATTTTTGTTTCCCCACCTTCTCATTTCCTCGTTATGGCCACTTCTGCCCGTAAGCGTGATGTGCTCGTTTTCGATTCTGACATTGCCCATCGATGGGATGTCTTCAAACGTGACTTTGACCACTATGTCACGATCGCTCATCCTGCCACCACCCCAGAGCTCACATCCTCTCTGCTTCTCAACTTGGCTGGTCCCGAGGCCCTGGCTCGCTCAGACTTCTTCGTCTACGCTGAGGGAGAATCTGCTCGGGACCCGGTATGTCTGGTGGCTAAGTTTATTGCTATTTGTGACATTCCAACAAACTGCATCTTAGAACGTTTTAAACTGTTCGCGCGGCGTCAGCTCCCTGGGGAATCTGCAGAGAACTATGTCGCTGCGCTGCGGCACCTGGCCAGGCGGTGCCGCCTCAACACGTTGACCCCCGAGGAGATTATTAAGGACCTTCTGGTTTACGGTCTCCGCGACGATAAGCTCAGGGCCGAACTTTTGCGGAGGCCCGATCTGACTTTTAACGATGCGATGCAAGCCACCCGCTTGGCTGAGGCTGTCATCTCGGCGGTGTCACCGGCTGACCATGATATTAACCTTGCCAGCACTTCCAGCCGTCTGATGAACATGCCCCGGTTGCGACCCCCGGGGTCGCTCACTGCTCAAGGGGGATGTGCCCCGGGGTTCGGAACTGCTCCCGGGGACGTGCCCGGCAAAGGTGCCCTAATTGTAACTTCACCACTCATCAATACAATGTATGCCCTGCCTTGGGTAAAACGTGTAATGTCTGTAAGAAATTGAACCATTTTGCTGCGGCCTGTCGTTCCCGTGGGAAGCCTTTCGCTGCTCCGAGGTGCATTTGAAACAACTTGGTACAAGCTGATAGTGAGCTCAGCTCCCCGTGCTATTTCGACGGACAATCTGTAGCTGAATCCGACTCCTCTCAGGGGGAGAACAGCCTGTTTACTGTGTTGGATGCACCTGCTATGATAACAGACCCTTCAGTTCGAGTAACTGTGAACAACGCGACCTTCACTGCTAAGATTGATACCGGGGCGGTTGCGAGCGTTATGTCAACAACACTCTTCAACAAGATAAGAACTAATGAGCAGATTTTTTCTGACAGCTCAACTTTGCATGCTTACGGGGGAGGGGTGCTTACTCCTGTGGGAAAGGCTACGCTAAGCTGCAAGATACTGGAGTCCTCTCGGCCCCTCACTTTCTATCTCCTCGATCAAAAATGCATTACCCTGTTGGGTATACAAGCATGCCAGGAAATGGGCCTGGTATCCTTCCACCGTGACATTCACCAGGTGCAGGCCCTCATGGACCCGTTGACCAAATACCCCGACCGCTTTGATGATGAGCTGGGCAAACTGCCCTGCAACTACAAGATTGCAGTAGACCGCAAGATCGAACCAGTGGTCAATGCACCTCACCGTGTCTCCTTCGCCATGAAGGCCAGAGTGGAGTCGACGCTACACAGCATGGTAAAAATGGACATCCTAAAGGCGGGTCTCCACCATGGTTGTTGCCGCAAAAAAGGACAAAAGCGAGCTACGCATTTGCATCAACCCCAAAGACCTCAACCTGGCCATTAAACGCCCACACTACCCCATGAGAACGGTAGAGGAAGTCGCTGCACAGGTTGGTCCGGCAATGGTCTTTTCTGTCCTCGATGCCAAAAGCTCCTTCTGGCAAATACCACTTGATGAGCAGTCCTCCATCTTGACAACTTTCGCCACCCCGTTCGGCAGATTTCGGTTTCTCCGAATGCCATTCGGAATCAACTCTGCCAGCGAGGTATTCCAACGGACAATGGAACAGCTGTTTACCGATCTACCGTGCGCCATCATCGTTGACGACATCCTCGTTTATGGTAAGGATGTCGCCGAACACGACTTCAACCTCCGCCAGGTCCTAGACCGGGCCCGGGAAATCAACTTGAAACTGAACCCCAAGAAGTGCCGATTTCGCGTCCCGGAGGTCACCTATGTTGGACATGTATTCACCCCCGAGGGGCTGAAACCTGACCCGCAAAAAACGGCTGCCATTTCCGGGATGCCTTCTCCTACTGATGTGGCAGGCCTACAACGCTTCCTGGGCATGGTGAACTACCTGGGGAAGTTCATCCCCGACCTCAGCGAGCTCAGCGCTCCCCTGAGGGATTTGATATAAAAGGACACGTCCTGGGTTTGGTTCCCCAACCACCAGAAAGCCTTCGACATCCTTAAATCCAAGCTAATCAGTACCCCCACACTCAAGTTTTTTGACCTGCAGCGTCCCATTGTCCTCACCTGCGACTCCTCTCAGTTCGGACTCGGTGCCGCCTGTCTCCAGGTCCATGACGGCCTACAGCTGCCTGTCTCCTTCGCATCCCGCACCATGACCGCCACCGAACAGCACTACGCGCAGATCGAGAAGGAGCTACTGGCCGTGGTGTTTGCCTGCTCCAAATTCAAAGACTACGTCCTGGGCAACACTTTCACCATTGAAACTGACCACCAGCCGCTTGTCACCATTCTCAACAAGTCGATCCTGTCGCCTCATCCCGCCTGCAGCGCATGATGCTGCAGCTCCAGCGCTTCACTTTCAACGTGGTTTATCATAAGGGCAAGGACATGTTCGTGGCCGACACGTTGTCTCGCGCCCCGCTAACGTCCACCGTTCGCTACCCCTATGAGATGTCTGATCTGATGGTGCTCCAAGTGAACATCGTCCCTTCACAGCAGATGAAGTCCCTGGTTGAACACACTGCCAATGACCCCGCCCTGCAACAGCTTTCTGCCGTCATCCAGCGGGGCTGGCCCGACCGTCGTTCCGCGTTGCCGGCTGGTGCCGTGCCCTACTTCCTGGTCCGTGACGAGCTCGTACTACACGACAGTGTGGTGGTGAAGGGTCACAAGGTGGTCGTGCCTGCTGCGCTGCACGACCACTATTTTCAGGTCGCTCACCGCGGACATCCTGGGGCCGAAGCCACCGTGTCACACGCCCAGTGCCAGTTCTATTGGCCGGGTATGGCCAAATACATCCGGGAGAGGGTCTCCTCGTGTTCCACCTGCAATAGTCTCGCCCCCCCACCAGCAGCGCCAGCCGCTTCTGCAGCAGCCTGCCCCCGAACTGCCCTGGATGGCGGTTGCCGTCGACATTTTCGAGTGGCGGGGCAAACACTTCGTGGTTCTTGTTGACTCCTACTCCAGCTGGTTCGAGGTCGACCGGCTGCACTCCCTAACCTCTTTGGCCGTCATCAACAGGTTAGGCCATCATTTTTGCACTTTTGGCCCCCCGGCAAGCCTGCAGTCGGACAATGGCAGCCAGTTTACGAGCTCCAAGTTTAAAGCTTTCGCTTCCAGATGGAACTTCCACCATTTCACCAGCAGCCCGGAGTACCCGCAAAGCAACGGTCTGGCCGAGCGCGCCGTCCGCAGTGCAAAGAACTTGCTGGAACAATGTCGTTTATCCAACTCCGATTTCTATCTGGCCCTCCTCAACCTCCGCAACATCTCCCGCGACTCTGCCATGGGTTCCCCTGCTCAGCGGCTCATGTCTCACGCTACCAGACTCCCGCTCCCTGTGGCCCAGCGCTCCCTCATACCGTCTGTCCTCACGCCTGCTGCTGTTCAGAAACGCATTGCCTTCAGGCACGATGTCCAGAAGCGTTCCCATGACAGTTCCTGCCACCCACTGCCGCGCCTCTTCCCCGGTCAAGTTGTCCGCATGCAGACCCCTTCCGGGCACTCCAAGCTCGCTACCATCATCGGCTCTGCGGGGTCACCCAGGTCTTATCTCGTCGACCATGCAGGAACCATTTACCGACGGTCCCGCCAGCACCTTCGGCTCGTCAACAGCTTAAGTACATCTAACTCCTTTTCTCTCCTCTTTTCCCACCTTTTCAACTTATCTGTGGGCGTATAATTCATAATTAACATTTCCATCTTGTCACACATTTATCTCGAAAGTGCCTTCCTTGGACCACTACCTCAAAATGTTTCTTTTTTTTCCCTCCTCTTTCCTCAGTGCTTTATAATATCCTCTTTAGATACAGGGAACTTTTTACTTAGCAATTCAACTGCAGTTACCTTATTTATTGTTATCTTGTGTTGTGTACTTTATCAATCAATCCAGTCGTTGCCCATACTTTTATTCTGCCCCCCTTCTGTAGTTCTCCATACTGTCCTATACACTGTCTGTTTCTGAGACTTTCAGCAAACAATCAGATCAATCCACTTCGAAAGACCTCAGTGTCCCCGTGAAATCTCAGTTAGATTGTCACATGATACTGTTTGCATCTTAACAACAGGTAAAATACAACAGATTAAAGTAAACCAAACGTTCACTTTTTCTGTCAAACAGGAGTGATCAAAGATGTTATAATCCAGAAAAATCTAGTGGTTTAGCAAAATACCACTTTAACTCATGACTAACCCATTGTCAGCCAGTCCCCTTTTTCCAGGCTCCCTTGATTTATTACCCTTCTCCAACCAGAATGTTTATCCAAACAAACCATAAAAACTGGTTGTGTTTGAGCAATTAGCTTATTTCCAATTATTTCAATCTATTCTCCCCACTATTCGCAATTTCCAATTCCCAGTATAAATACATACTAGTAACAATTTTCCAAATCAACTTACTGAAAAGAAATATAAAAGAAACATCAGAAAAACAAAGCAACCTACATTTTCCAACGTTCCCCCTTTAAAGTTGAGCGTTACCTTACAGCAGAGGGTAGCTGTGTATAGCCTCATCCCCCTGCTCAGTTTCTTAAAGGGACACACACCTACCCTTATAACATATACGTTACAACAAACAAAGGACTTATCACATATATGAACTTCAACATTCATTCAAAAAACAGTTTTACACACAAATCACATTAGTTCCATTCTTACTTCAAAGAAATTATGCAATTTTCAACACATACTAAAGATCCAAAACATACATTTATACATTCTTATCTCCGTTTTCTTAGTAGGATGTTCCAATCCCCTATCAATCAGAGAGAAAGAGAGAGAGAGAAAGAGAGAGAGAGAGAGAGAGAGAGAAACTTCCCTTGATATCTCAACCCGACAAATCCATGGGTGTCTCAACAAGGCCGACGAGCCCTTCATAGAGAGAGAAAAAGAGAAAAAAAGAGAGAGATAGACAGAAAGAGAGGGAGAGAGAGAGAGAGAGAGAGAGAGAGAGAAAGAGAAAGAGAGAGAGAGAGAGAGAGAGAGAGAGAGAGAGAGAGAGAGAGAGAGAGAGAGAGAGAGAGAGAGAGAGAGAGAGGGAGAGAGAATAGAGAGAGAAATAGAGAGCGAGAGAGACTTCTCAATTCCTTTAAAAAAGTACATACACAATTCCTTCTTAAAAATACATACACAACACAATATTGGTCTTACCCTTGTCTATCTCTAAGAACCTCGGCAGGGAACCAGTTCAACGTCTGACGAAAGATCAGATATGTTCCCGGGAATGTCTAGGAGTCGGATGCAAGAGATCAATTTTCTCCCTTTCCAGACCCGGCAACATCTGCAACCTCTTGCTCATTCAACAGTTGGTGTCCCAGCGAGACCAATGAAAAAGTTCACTTAAAAATAGACTAAGAACAAATTCTTAAGACCATACAAAGCTTTAATTTAACGTCCGACGGGTGTGGTTACTAGAGACCCAGCGACAACCGTACAACATCTGAGTCCCAGCACACACACAACAAGCAAGACGTATGTACAGCTCTTATACTTTCAAAATCACGTCCGCAGAATACTGGAGATGAGATCGGTCCACAGCCATGCCAGGCACATCCAAATAAGGGGTTGTTTTTCACTCTTTGCCAAAAGCCATGTATTCCAATGACATTAGCTATTACCTCTGTCCCCCTCCCCTCCTTATCTGCTTAACCTGGTCAACTTGCATAAAAAACTTGTAAGAGAGCTGTGAACTATTCAACTATAGTAAAAAAAAAACGTATGAACTATTCAACTATAGTAAAAAAAACTTGCCATGATGATATTGGTCAAGTATCCATCAAGAAATAACAATTGGCTTTTTACAACAGGAAAGCTTAAATATGACAACAATCGATTAATAACTAACTTTCATTCCTTCATTTTTATCAGAATCTGATAACAATTATAGTCCTCAGTTAATACATAGTGGAGGCTTCAGGCATTTCAGTACATAGATTAATATGATGATCAGTATTACAATAGATCCATAATGTATTATCAGCGTGGTGTCTCCACTTGGGTCCTTCCACAGTCAGCAACATTTCTGCATTCAGCACGACCTCTGCACTCACGGGAAAATACGCGTTGTTCAGCACGACCTGTCCACTACGTCACGGAGTGAGCAGGACTTTTGCTGTAAACACAGTCTGATATAATAAAGCATTTTTTCAGCCACAATTGAAAGCCACAACTCAAAGCCACAACTGAAAGCCACAACTTAAAACCGCAACTCAAAGACGCATACCCAAAGCCACATACCCAAAGCCGCATTCTCAAAGCAGGTACATTCAAAAAAAGGCCCCATTCAAAAAAAGGCCCCATTCAAAAAATGCCACATTGAAAAATGCCACATTGAAAAATGCCACATTGAAAAATGCCACATTGAAAAATGCCACATTGAAAAATGCCACATTGAAAAATGCCACATTGAAAAATGCCACATTGAAAAATGCCACATTGAAAAATGCCACATTGAAAAATGCCACATTGAAAAATGCCACATTGAAAAATGCCACATTGAATAATGCCACATTGAATAATGCCACATTGAATAATGCCACATTGAATAATGCCACATTGAATAATGCCACATTGAATAATGCCACATTGAATAATGCCACATTGAATAATGCCACATTGAATAATGCCACATTGAATAATGCCACATTGAATAATGCCACATTGAATAATGCCACATTGAATAATGCCACATTGAAAAATGCCACATTGAAAAATGCCACATTGAAAAATGCCACATTGAAAAATGCCACATTGAAAAATGCCACATTGAAAAATGCCACATTGAAAAATGCCACATTGAAAAATGCCACATAGAAAAATGCCACATAGAAAAATGCCACATAGAAAAAAGCCACATAGAAAAAAGCCACATAGAAAAAAGCCACATAGAAAAAAGCCACATATAAAAAAGCCACATACCAAAAAGCCACATTGCAAAAAGCCACATTCAAAAAGCCACATTCAAAAAGCCACATTCATAAAAGCCACAATCAAAAAAGCCTCATCAAAAAAGCCTCATTAAAAAAAGCCACATTAAAAAAGCCACATCCTAAAGGCCACATCCTAAAAACCGCATCCTAGAAACCACATCCTAAAGGCCACATCCTAAAAGCCACATCCTAAAAGCCACATCCTAAAAGCCACATCCAAAAAAGCCACATCCAAAAAAGCCACATCCAAAAAAGCCACATCCTAAAAAGCGACATTCAAAAAAACCACATTCAAAAAAGCCGCATCCTAAAAGCCACATCCAAAAAGTCACATCCAAAAAAGCAACATCCAAAAAAGCCACATCCAAAAAAGCCACATCCAAAAAAGCCACATCCAAAAAAGCCACATCCATAAAAGCCACATCCAAAAAAGCCACATCGTAAAATCCACATCCTAAAAGGCACATTCTAAAAGCCACATTCAAAAAAGCCACATTCAAAAAAGCCACATTCAAAAAAGCCACATTCAAAAAAGCCACAATCAAAAAAGTCACATTCACAAACCCACCCAAAAAGCCACATTGAAAAAAGCCATGTCGAAAAAGCCACGTCGAAAAAGCCACTTCCTAAAAGCCACACCGTAAAAGGCACCGTAAAAGGCACATCGTAAAAGGCACATCGTAAAAGGCACATCCCAAAAGCCACATTCAAAAAAGCCACATTCAAAAAAGCCACATTCAAAAAAGCCACATTCAAAAAAGCCACATTCAAAAAAGCCACATTCAAAAAAGCCACCTTCAAAAAAGCCACATCCAAAAAAGCCACATCCAAAAAAGCCACATACTAAAAGCCACATCCTAAAAGCCACATCCTAAAAGGCACATCCTAAAAGGCACATCCTAAAAGCTACATTCTAAAAGCCACATCGTAAAAGCCACATTCAAAAAAGCCACATTCAAAAAAGCCACATCCTAAAAGCCACATCCCAAAAAGCCACATCCTAAAAAGCCACATCCAAAATAGCCACATCCAAAATAGCCACATCCAAAATAGCCACATCCAAAATAGCCACATCCAAAATAGCCACATCCAAAATAGCCACATCCAAAATAGCCACATCCAAAATAGCCACATCCTAAAAGCTACATCCAAAAAAGCCACATCCAAAAAAGCCACAACCAAAAAAGCCACATCCAAAAAATCCACATCCAAAAAAGCCACATCCAAAAAAGCCACAACCAAAAAAGCCACATCCAAAAAAGCCACATCCAAAAAAGCCACATCCAAAAAAGTCACATGCAAAAAAGCCACATCCTAAAAGGCACATCCTAAAAGGCACATCCTTAAAATCACATTTTAAAACCACATTTTAAAGCCACATTTTAAAGCCACATTTTAAAGCCACATTTTAATGCCACATTTTAAAGCCACGTTTTTAAAGCCACGTTTTTAACCCACGTTTTTAACCCACGTTTGAAGCCACATTTTAAAGCTACATTTTTTAAGCTACATTTTAAAGCCACATTTTAAAGCCACATTTTATAGCCACTTAAAGGGCACTCACAGGTCAGTAGACACTAAGTGTTCTGAAGATTCACAGCTCAGACTGAGAGTCGTGACATTTCCCTCGCCGTCTTGCAGCGACAGAGCCACGTCCAGACTTCCGGGTTTTATAGCTCCTCCCGTCACCCCCCGGAAGGGGCGTGGCCTTCATTGTGGTGATTGAGAGGAGAGAGAATCTCAACATTTAAAAAACACTAATATCTCATTTATTTTTCATCGATGGGAAAAACACACACTTTAAAGACACACTTTAAAGACACACTTTAAAGACACACTTTAAAGGCACACTTTAAAGACACACTTTAAAGACACACTTTAAAGCCACATTTTAAAGCCACATTTTAAAAACACATTTTAAAACCATATTTTAAAACCACATTTTAAAACCACATTTTAAAACCACATTTTAAAACCACATTTTAAAACCACATTTTAAAACCACATTTTAAAACCACATTTTAAAGACACATTTTAAAGACACATTTTAAAGCCACATTTTAAAGCCACATTTTAAAAACACATTTTAAAAACACATTTTGAAACCACATTTCAAAACACATTTAAAAAATACATTTTAAAGCCACATTTTCAAGCCACATTTTTAAAACACATTAAAAACCACATAAAGGGCAGTCACAGGTCAGTAGACACTAAGTGTTGTGTAGATTCACAGCTCAGACTTTTATAGCCCCTCCCCCCACCCCCGGAGGGGCGTGGCCTTCATGGCGGTGATTGGCAGGAGAGAGAATCAAAACATTTTTTAAACACTGATAACTCTTTTATTTTTCACCGATGGGAAAAATCCTCGGCACCTGATGAGCAGAGGGGGGCTCTGAGTAAGATGGGCAAAAAAACACATTTTATAGACGCACTTTATAGATGCACTTTATAGACGCACTTTATAGACTCACTTTTGTTTTAATGGTTCAATGGTGCTTTATTGTCACATATGCAAAATGCAAACACACTGTGATATCCTTTTCTTACAAACAGTCCAGTAGAGTAGCAGTTGTACAGAAATAGTCTACAGAGCCTGCATGCAAGAGGCGCCAAGTTTAGTGCCATTTTTCAAGTTATTATGAGCGGTGCCCAAATCAGGCAAGCCCCAGGCTGCTTCGGGTATCCAGCTATTTCCAGTGGATCCTATCCAATGCCAGCATATCTCTTCCTCACATATGGGGCCCAAAACTTTTTTAATTTTTTTTTATTTTATTTTATTGGAAGCAATTGTACAAAGATAAAACGTTCGGCATCTAGAATTATACAATTATTGTACAGCTTCACTATTAACTTCATAACCTAAATTGAAAAAAATGGAAAAAAGGAAAGAAAGGGATAGCAAGAAAAGAAGAAAGGAAAAAGTGACAGGATAGAATAGACAAGAATGAGTAAAAGTCCCCTAAGCTACCAAAGCAGTGCAGCAGAAAGAAAGAGTTTGTTTTGTATTCTAGCAGTTTGTTTTGTATTCTAGCAGCTTGTTTTTTATTCTAGCAGTTTGTTTTGTATTCGAGCAGTTTGTTTTGTATTCTAGCAGCTTGTTTTGTATTCTAGCAGTTTGTTTTGTATTCTATCCAGGGTAAGGGGAGTATGAGGGCCAGGGCAGTTTACTGTTCTGGATGTCAGATGTGGGAAGTCATGGAGTCTGATAGCCCTCCAGACGTCCACATCTGCGCCAGGTGTATCGAGATGGGGCTCCTAATGGACCGTATTAGGAACCTGGAGCAGCAGCTCGATGACCTCCGTCTGGTCAGGGAGAGCGAGGAAGTCATTGAGAGGAGTTACAGGGATGTGGTCACTCCAACACCACAGGAGGCAGGCAAGTGGATCACGGTTGGGAGAGGCAAGGGGCACAGGCAGGGACTAGAGAGTACCCCGGTGGCTGTACACCTTGACAATAAGTACTCCTGTTTGAGCACTGTTGGGGGGACAGCCTACCTGGGGGTAGCGACAGTGGCCGGGCCTCCGGTATAGAGACCGGTCCTGTTGCTCAGAAGGGTAAGGAAAAGAAGAGGAGGGCAATATTAATAGGGGACTCTATAGTTAGGGGGTCAGACAGGCGATTCTGTGGACGCAGTCGGGAGACCCGGATGGTAGTTTGCCTCCCTGGTGCCAGGGTCTGTGATGTGTCTCAACGTGTCCAAGACATCCTTAAAGGGCAGGGAGAGGAGCCCGAGGTCGTGATACATATAGGTACCAATGACATAGGTAAAAAAAGAGAAGAGGTCCTGAAAGGAGAATTTAGGGAGTTAGGAGGGGAGTTAAAGAGAAGGACAGCAAAGGTAACAATCTCGGGATTACTGCCTGTGCCACGCGACAGTGAGAGTAGGAATGGAGCGAGGTGGAGGATAAATGCGTGGCTGAAGGACTGGTGCAGAAGGCAGGGATTCAAATTTCTGGATCATTGGGACCTCTTTTGTGGAAGGTTCGACCTGTACCAAAAGGATGGGTTGCACTTGAACCTGAGGGGGACCGATATCCTGGCGGGGAGATCTGCAAAGGCTACTGGGGAGACTTTAAACTAGAATGGTTGGGGGGAGGGACTCAAATAGAGAATGCTATTAGACAGTGTGTGAGGCAGGAGGCAGAGAAGGAAAGCACTCAGACCCAACATGTAGGGGGGAAAGAAGAAAACAATAATAAACAGAGAATAAGAGGTGGTGGGGTTCTTAAATGGGTGAGCAGAGAAACAGATGGGTGTAAAATGCGGGCGGAAGCAATAGGTAGCAAGGTGAAAAGTAAAAGTGGCAGGCAGACAAATCCAGGGCAAAAATCAAAAAGAGCCACTTTTCAACATAATTGTATAAGGGGTAAGAGCGTTGTAAAAACAAGCCTGAAGGCTTTGTGTCTCAATGCAAGGAGCATTCGTAATAAGGTTGATGAGTTGAACGTGCAGATAGCAATTAATGATTATGATATAGTTGGGATCACGGAGACATGGCTCCAGGGTGACCAAGGCTGGGAGCTGAACATCCAGGGATATTCAATATTCAGGAGGGATAGAGAGAAAGGAAAAGGAGGTGGGGTAGCGTTGCTGGTTAGAGAGGAGATTAACGCAGTGGAAAGGAAGGACATTAGCTTGGAGGATGTGGAATCGGTATGGGTAGAGCTACGAAACACTAAGGGGCAGAAAACGCTGGTGGGTGTTGTGTACAGGCCACCTAGCAGTAGTAGTGAAGTTGGGGATGGCATCAAACAGGAAATTAGAAATGCGTGCAACAAAGGCAAAACAGTTATAATGGGTGACTTCAATCTACATATAGATTGGGTGAATCAAATTGGCAGGGGTGCTGAGGAAGAGGATTTCTTGGAATGTATGAGGGATAGTTATCTAAACAAACATGTAGAGGAACCAACGAGAGAGCAGGCCATTCTAGACTGGGTATTGAGTAATGAGGAAGGGTTAGTTAGCAGACTTGTTGTGCGTGCCCCCTTGGGCAAGAGTGACCATAAAATGGTTGAGTTCTTCATTAGGATGGAGAGTGACATTGTTAATTCAGAAACAACGGTTCTGAAATTAAAGAAAGGTAACTTTGAGGGTATGAGACGTGAATTGGCCAATATTGACTGGCAATTAGTTCTAAAAGGGTTGACGGTGGATATGCAATGGAAGGCATTTAAAGACTGCATGGATGAACTACAAAAATTGTTCATCCCAGTTTGGCAAAAGAATAAATCAGGGAAGGTAGTGCATCCGTGGATAACAAGGGAAATCAGGGATAGTATCAAAGCAAAAGATGATGCGTACAAGTTAGCCAGAAAAAGCAGCATACCAGAGGACTGGGAGAAATTCAGAGACCAGCAGAGGAGGACAAAGGGCTTAATTAGGAAAGGGAAAATAGATTATGAAAGGAAACTGGCAGGGAACATAAAAACTGACTGCAAAAGTTTTTATAGATATGTGAAGAGAAAGAGATTAGTTAAAACAAATGTAGGTCCCTTGCAGTCAGAAACAGGTGAATTGATCATGGGGAACAAGGTTATGGCGGACCAATTGAATAACTACTTTGGTTCCGTCTTCACTAAGGAAGACATAAATAATCTGCCGTAAATAGCAGGGGGCCGCGGGTCAAAGGAGATGGAGGAACTGAGTGAAATCCAGGTTAGTCGGGAAGTGGTGTTGGGTAAATTGAATGGATTAAAGGCCGATAAATCACCAGGGCCAGATAGGCTGCATCCCAGAGTACTTAAGGAAGTAGCTCCAGAAATAGTGGATGCATTAGTGATAATTTTTCAAAACTCTTTAGATTCTGGAGTAGTTCCTGAGGATTGGAGGGTAGCAAATGTAACCCCACTTTTTAAGAAGGGAGGGAGAGAGAAAACGGGGAATTACAGACCAGTTAGTCTAACATCGGTAGTGGGGAAACTGCTAGAGTCAGTTATTAAAGATGGGATAGCAGCACATTTGGAAAGTGGTGAAATCATTGGACAAAGTCAGCATGGATTTACGAAAGGTAAATCGTGTCTGACGAATCTTATAGAATTTTTCGAGGATGTAACTAGTAGAGTGGATAGGGGAGAACCAGTGGATGTGTTGTATCTGGACTTTCAGAAGGCTTTCGACAAGGTACCACATAAGAGATTAGGATACAAACTTAAATCACACGGTATTGGGGGTTCAGTATTGATGTGGATAGAGAACTGGCTGGCAAACAGGAAGCAAAGAGTAGGAGTAAACGGGTCCTTTTCACAATGGCAGGCAGTGACTAGTGGGGTACCGCAAGGCTCAGTGCTGGGACCCCAGCTATTTACAATTTATATTAATGATCTGGACGAGGGAATTGAAACCAACATCTCCAAGTTTGCGGATGACACTAAGCTGGGGGGCAGTGTTAGCTGTGAGGAGGATGCTAGGAGACTGCAAGGTGACTTGGATAGGCTGGGTGAGTGGGCAAATGTTTGGCAGATGCAGTATAATGTGGATAAATGTGAGGTTATCCACTTTGGTGGCAAAAACGGGAAGGCAGACTATTATCTAAATGGTGGCCGATTAGGAAATGGGGAGATGCAGCGAGACCTGGGTGTCATGGTACACCAGTCATTGAAAGTAGGCATGCAGGTGCAGCAGGCAGTGAAGAAAGCGAATGGTATGTTGGCCTTCATAGCAAGAGGATTTGAGTATAGGAGCAGGGAGGTTCTACTGCAGTTGTACAGGGTCTTGGTGAGACCACACCTGGAGTATTGCGTACAGTTTTGGTCTCCAAATCTGCGGAAGGACATTATAGCCATAGAGGGAGTGCAGAGAAGGTTCACCAGACTGATTCCTGGGATGTCAGGACTTTCATATGAAGAAAGACTGGATAGACTCGGCTTATACTCGCTAGAATTTAGGAGATTGAGAGGGGATCTTATAGAAACGTACAAAATTCTTATGGGGTTGGACAGGCTAGATGCAGGAAGATTGTTCCCGATGTTGGGGAAGTCCAGGACAAGGGGTCACAGCTTAAGGATAAGGGGGAAATCCTTTAAGACCGAGATGAGGAAAATCTTTTTCACACAGAGTGGTGAATCTCTGGAACTCTCTGCCACAGAGGGTAGTTGAGGCCAGTTCATTGGCTATATTTAAGAGGGAGTTAGATGTGGCCCTTGTGGCTAAAGGGATCAGGGGGTATGGAGAGAAGGCAGGTACGGGATACTGAGTTGGATGATCAGCCATGATCATATTGAATGGCGGTGCAGGCTCGAAGGGCCGAATGGCCTACTCCTGCACCTATTTTCTATGTATCTATGTATCTATGTAAGAGGAATAAGAAAAGATGGAGATATACCTTGCCCATCCCCCCCCCGCCTCCCCCAGCATAGCATCGGATTTAAATTTAAATTTGTGTTTCACCATAATGTTGTTGTAAAAATTCAGTAAAGGGTGTCCATGTCTTAAGAAAGCGATCTGTTTTTTTCGCCAAGACAAGCCTAATGTTTTCCAAATGTAGTGTCTCGGACATATCTGTCATCCATATCTTCACTGTGGGGACTGTTGTCTGTTTCCAAAATTTAAGTATTCATTTTTTTTTCATTATTAGGCCGTAATTGAGGAAACGTCTTTGAAATATCATTAGAACAGGCCTCTGAGAAACCTAAAATGATCAGTTTTATATCGGAGTCCAATTTAGTTTTAAGTATTTTGGAAAAGGTATCAAAAATTCCCCTCCAGATGTTTTGTAACTTTGTGCAGGAAGCAAAAGAGTGGGTTATAGTCGCTTCTTGGAGGAGACATTTATCACAAATAGGAGAGACATTTGGGAAGATCTTGTTCAATTTAGACTTTGAGTAATAAAGTCTGTGCAGTATTTTAAATGTAATCAGGGAGTGCCTAACATTAAGAGAACAGTAATGTATCTATAAAAGGCTTTCCTCCCAACTATCCTTTGAAATCGATAAACCCAATTCATCTTATTATTTCCGAAGGTGGGATATGTGCAATTAAAAGGGTATTGTAAATATAGGATATTAACTTACTTGTATCCGCCTTTCTATTCATGCATTCGTCTAATATATCTGGGGCCATAGAGTGACGGTCTTGCGTGTGTGTTTTCACATAGTCCCGGATTTGAAGATATCTAAAAAAATTACTAACTTTCAAATGATATGTCACCTGTAATTCTTGAAATGGGAGGAAGATCCCCTTCTCATAAAGATCTCCCAGCGATTTAATTCCTAAATTTTCCCATTGTGCAAACGCCTTGTCTAAAGTAGACGGTTTAAACGAGGGGTTGTTGGTGATTGGTAAGAGGAGAGAGAAATTTCTCAATTTGAGAGTTGATTTCAACTGCTTCCAAATTCGTAGGGTGCTATGAATTATTGGATTTTTCTCATACATTGATTTATTCAGATGTATTGGAGAAAGAAGAATCGCGCCTATATTGAAAGGTGAACAATCTTCCCTCTCCATTTTTAACCAGTTTACCTGTTGACATGTATCATCCATCCGGTAGATTAAATATTTAATATTAGTTGCCCAGTAATAGAAAAGAAAATTGGGGAGAGCCAGTCCACCGATTTCTTTAGGTTTACATAAATGTCGTTTATGAATTCTATGAGTTTTATAATCCCAGATAAAGTTTGTAATCACAGTCACGTTTTTTAAAAAAGATTTTAGGGAGATAAATCGGTATTGATTGAATTAAGTAAAGGAGTTGTGGAAGAAAAGTCATCTTTATAGCATTTACTCTACCTATAAGGGAAATCGGAAGTGTTTTCCAAAATTGAATAAGGGCATTTAATTTAGTGATTAATGGTGGAATACATTTGCTTGGAATAGAGAGGTATATTTTCTAGTCACATAAACTCCAAGGTATTTAAATTTTTCAGTGGCAATTCTAAAGGGAGATTTTAGGAGATGTAAAGGGTCTTGAGCTTTTATTGGCATAATTTCACATTTGTTCCAATTTATTCTATACCCTGAGAAGGAACCGAATTGTTCTATGAGGTTTAATATATTTGGGATACTGACTTGAGAGTTGGTAATATATAAAAGTACATCGTCTGCATATAATATAGATGCACTTTATAGACGCACTTCATAGACGCACTTTATATAGCAATGTTACAAAATTTTGAGATTTTAAAAATAAAGTCTGCAATTTATCCCATCAGAGCATAAAAAGAAGTTTAATTTGACACCTAATTCACTTTCATATCTTCAGTATTAAAAAATTTATGGCCATTTTCATTCTCTGAAATTAGCATCTTGTTCCCTATTGCTTCTCCATTGACTTAACTCAAAAGCTGTGATCGAGGACAGTCAAAAGCCCATAACTTTCTTAAAAATTAAGAGAACTGAATGAAATTTTCAGTTATAATAGATTGAAGCATTCTGAAACAAATATGAAACAATCTTACTTAGAAGACATGAAAGTAAAGCATATAATTAGTTAGTTACCTAATTGTAGCTAATTACAAAATTCAATTACTAGATCTAAACATCTATCAATTTCTTAAGAATAGATTAACATTTTTAAATAGCCTATGTCCAAATAACATTCACACAATAATTCACAATATAACATAATTTTTAAATCTCATTTTCATGAATTTACAGGCCAAATGGAAGGAATTGAATGTTTAATACCTGTAAATTAATGGGGATTTAAATCATCTTGTGAGTGAGGATTTCTGGAACGCGATCTTTTGGAACGTTCATTTGCGGTGAATTTAACCCCGTATTGGCATGAAAAATACTGCCGTTAATTCGGGGAATAAAATCACTGTGTCGCATGAAAAAATGTGAATTAAAGGCTTCTTAAGAAGCACTTTTATACATTTAAAGAAACCACTTTCGTTTACCTGTCCCGTGTGTGAAATCCGTCCCCGTTATCGGCGTTGACGCTTCAGGAGCTGATTTTAAAATTACTCTAGCGCTGACATTGACGATTTAATAAAAATAAAAAATACACAAAAGGCCACTAGGAACGATTCTTCAGCCAACGCTTGTACTCCAACAAAATATTAACCAGGACAAGGGGGGAGAAACCCGCGTTTTAACCCCGCCCCCCCAACACCTGGAGTATTGCGTACAGTTTTGGTCTCCAAATCTGAGGAAGGACATTATAGCCATAGAGGGAGTGCAGAGAATGTTCACCAGACTGATTCCTGGGATGTCAGGACTTTCATATGAAGAAAGACTGGATAGACTTGGCTTATACTCGCTAGAATTTAGGAGATTGAGAGGGGATCTTATAGAAACGTACAAAATTCTTATGGGGTTGGACAGGCTAGATGCAGGAAGATTGTTCCCGATGTTGGGGAAGTCCAGGACAAGGGGTCACATCTTAAGGATAAGGGGGAAATTCTTTAAGACCGAGATGAGGAAAAACTTTTTCACACAGAGAGTGGTGAATCTCTGGAACTCTCTGCCACAGAGGGTAGTTGAGGCCAGTTCATTGGCTATATTTAAGAGGGAGTTAGATGTGGCCCTTGTGGCTAAAGGGATCAGGGGGTATGGAGAGAAGGCAGGTACGGGATACTGAGTTGGATGATCAGCCATGATCATATTGAATGGCGGTGCAGGCTCGAAGGGCCGAATGGCCTACTCCTGCACCTATTTTCTATGTATCTATGTATCTAAAGGCGCCAAAATCGCGCACACGGCCAGTGGCAGAATTACAGCGCGACTGAAGGTAAGTTTTGTAACATACCTACTTTATAGACGCACTTTATAGACGCACGTTAAAGCCGCATTTTAAAACCGCATTTTAAAAACACATTTTTAAAACACATTAAAAACCTCATAAAGGGCACTCACAGGTCAGTTGACACTAAGTGTTCTGTAGATTCACAGCTCAGACAGAGAGTCATGACCTCTCCCTCGCCATCTTGCAGCGACAGAGCCACGTCCAGACATCCGGGTTTTATAGCTCCTCCCCCACCCCCGGAAGTGGTGTGGCCTTCATGGCGGTGATTGACAGGAGAGAGAACCTCAACATTTTTTAAACATTAATAATTATTTTATTTTTCATCGATGGGAAAAATCCTAGGCACCTGATGAGCGGAGGGGGACTGAGTAAGTTGGCCAAAATCACAGCCATAAGTGGTAGCGTTTTTTCTAAAATCAATATCCAGCGCAAACAGGAAGTGGTGAAGATGAGGCTTTTATTTATATAGATAGCTGAGTAAATCTGTTAGTATTTTAAATTTCAAGATTTGGATGATTAATTTTGTAAGCGTTTATCTACCACAGTGGTCAGTGGGAGCGATGCGAGTCGGCTGCCCTGCCAGCAATGTGTTCGTTATTTAAGCTTTTTTGTTTTTTTGGTGTGTCTAAATGTTAGTTTAGGTGTCTCTTGGTGTGTCTTGTGTGGAGGGTGGGAGGGGGGAGGGGGAAACCTCTTTAGGTCGCCTCCTCGATGGAGGGGCTTCTTTTTTCCATGTCTCCTCCCTCACGGTTGAACAGCATGGATTGAAGCGCCCTTTCCCAGATTCGGGCCCGGAGCAACAGCAGAATGCGAAGCATGGACTTTTCCGTCACGTAGCGGGCTCAACCTTGCCGGGAGTCACCAGAGAGAAGTGCTCCGATCGCTGGCCTGGTGACTTCGGCATAGAAACATAGACATAGAAACATAGAAAATAGGTGCAGGAGGAGGCCATTCGGCCCTTCGAGCCAGCACCGCCATTCATTGTTATAGATTGATGATGCATGTTAACCAATCACACACAAGCCAGCATCACTAACTCCACCCCACTGTAACACTTATACTAACACTTGCTTCCGGCACTGCTCAGTTCGAGCAGCTAGGATGTACTGACAACCAACCATCCTTTATGCTGTTAAAGTCTCAGTGCTGATTAAAGATGAACTTGAATCACATACTGTGGTGTATGTCTACATGGCGTCAGAAGTGGTTTGATCCACTCCTTCTGTATAATGGGATTTCTTTATCTTTTTTGTGAGTTTTTATTTTGCTTTATGATGGCCTCTTCTTGTCGAAAGCCTGACCCACTTGTCTTTGATGCGGATATCAGTGAACGTTGGGCCACGTTTGAAATTGATTACCGACACTACATGAACATTGCACACCGAAATGAACCAGACACTGTCAAGGCCTCCCTCTTACTTAACCTTGCGGGTCCAGATGCCATTCGATGATCCAGAACATTCTGCTATGCTCAGGCTGCCCTCGGTGCCAACGGCCAGGTAATAACTCCAGCTGAATCTCCTGACGACCCCAATGTTCTGCTACGTCAACTAAGCCAGATCTGTGACCTGCCCTCAAATCACGATTTAGACAGGGCAAGGTTTTTCTCTCGTCGTCAGCTCCCTGGCGAACGGGTAGACTCATTTATCTCAGATTTAATGTATTGGCCCAGCAGTGCCGATTCCAAGATATGCCGGTTGACCAGCTAACTGATCAGTTAACAAGGGACATTCTTGTGAATGGCATGAGCGACCTAAAGCTCAGATCACAGCTTCTGAGAAGGCCAGATTTGACACTAGATGAGGCAGTCCACGCATGCAGAACAGCGGAACTTATCGACCCTCTAGACAGTCCGCACAAAACCAAATCCATCAATCTGACGGGCCTCACTAGGCAGCGAGCAAACACAAATAACAGGCGATTTATGACCCAAGCAAGTCAGGCGGCTCACAGCGAACCTCAGAAGAGATGTCCTAACTGCAATTACTTACACAGCAGACAATCATCTTTTGGAAAATCATGCAATTGCTGTTAAAAGTTAAACCACTTTGCCTCTGCATATCGGGCAGCAAGTCGGGCCCGTGGGAAAAATTTGCCCAGCTCCAAGTCTAATCTAAATTTTTTGCAACGAGACAATAATAGTCACACTCCTCAATACCAGTTTGAATCCGCCCCTGATTATAGCCCAATTAACTCGCAAGAGGATCCGACTGTTTACTCGTTAGAGCATGCTGCTGCTAAGAATTCTGATCCTACAGTGACGGTATCTGTAAACAATGTCGGCATTGACGCAAAATTGGATACGGGTGCAAAGGTCAATACTATGTCAATCAACCTCTTCAACAAGATAAGAATTAACGAGCCACTGATCAAGGACAGCTCCACTCTACATGCTTACAGAGGGGTGGTACTGGTTCCTCTGGGTAAAACCAACTTGAAACGTGTACTGGAAAAAACCACAAGAAATTTGACCTTCTATGTTTTGAACTTTAATTCGGTGACTCTGCTAGGCAATCGTGCCTGTCAGGAACTGGGGCTGATTTCCTTTGACAAAATGGTCCACAAGCTGCATATTTCGATGGACCCACTGAAAGATCTTTTCGATAACAAACTAGGCAAGCTGCCTGTGACCTATAAAATTATTACTGACCCTGATGTGACACCTGTCATCCGAGCCCCACACCGATTGTCATTTGCCATGACTGACAGGGTTCATTCTGAGCAGAAGGACTTGGTCTCCATAGGCGTAATTGAAGCAGACACCGACTGGGTCTCAACCATGATTGCCACAGTCAAGAAGGGAAAAAATGAAATCCGTCTGTGCATCAACCCGAAAGACCTGAACACTGCCATTAAGCGCCCACACCATCCCATGAAGACCGTCGAGGATGTTGCGGCAAAGTTCGGAATGGCCACCCTATTTTCTGTCATTGATGCAAAGAACTCTTTCTGGCAGATACCGCTGGACACTAAGTCATCAAACCTCATCACATTTGCCACCCCATTTGGCAGATACAAGTTTCTGAGAATGCCATTCGGAATCAACTCCGCCAGTGAAGTCTTCCAAAAAACCATGGAGCAACTGTTCAAGGACCTACCTTGTGCCATCATTGTCGACGATATCCTGGTGTATGGGAAAGACGCAACGGAGCACGATCACAATCTCAGGCTCATCTTGGAGCGCGCATGCAAGATCAACCTCAAGCTCAATCCTGACAAGTGCAAGTTCAGGGTTCCGGAGGTCTCCTACATCGCCCACATTTTCACTCCCGACGGCCTCAAACCTGATCCGAAGAAAGCTGCTGCCATCACAGAAATGCCTGCCCCCACAGACGTGAAAGGCCTGCAGCGTTTCCTGGGCATGGTAAACTATCTCGGTAAGTTCATACCGAACCTCAGCGAACTAAGCTCCACACTGCGTCAGCTGAACAAAAAGGACACTGCCTGGTCATGGTTCCAGCAACATCAGACTGCCTTCGATGCTTTAAAATCCAAAGTGACCAGTGCACCGATCCTGACTTTTTTCGACCTGAAACGTCCGGTGACAATCACCTGTGATGCCTCGCGATACAGGCTCAGCGCAGCCTGCTTGCAACCTTCTGCCGATGGTACTCTACTACCTGTCTCGTATGCCTCTCGCACCATGACCGACACGGAGCAGCACTATGCGCAAATCGACAAGGAACTGCTGGCTGTCGTCTTTGCCTGCTCCAAATTCCATGACTTCATCTTTGGGAACACCTACACGGTCGAGATGGACCACCAGCCACAGGTAACAATCCTGAACAAGCCCATCCATGCCGCGCCAGCTCGCCTGCAGCGTATGATGATGCAGCTGCAGCGTTTCGATTTCTCTATTACCTACAAAAAGGGTAAGGACATGCATGTCGCGGACATTCTCTCATGCACCTCGGGCATCTTGCGAACAACATCCCTATGAACAGGAAAAATTTACGATCCTCGGTGTCGATTTTGTCTCTAGCAAGCAACTGCGCGCCCTGGCCAATGCAGTATAATATAGATAAATGTGAGGTTATCCACTTTGGCGGCAAAAACAAGGGGGCAGATAATTATCTCAATGGGGTTAGGTTAGGTAAGGGGGAGGTACAGCGAGACCTGGGTGTCCTTGTACACCAGTCACTGAAAGTTGGCGTGCAGGTACAGCAGGCAGTGAAGAAAGCTAATGGAATGTTGGCCTTCATAACAAGAGGATTTCAGTAAAGAGGTTCTTCTGCAGTTGTATAGGGCTCTGGTGAGACCACATCTGGAGTATTGTGTACAGTTTTGGTCACCTAAATTGAGGAAGGACATCCTTGTGATTGAGGCAGTGCACCGTAGGTTCACAAGATTGATCCCTGGGATGGCAGGACTGTCATATGAGGAAAGATTGATAAGACTAGGCTTGTATTCACTGGAGTTTAGAAGGATGAGGGGGATCTTATAGAAACATATAAAATTATAAAAGGACTGGACAAGCTAGATGCAGGAAAAATGTTCCCAATGTTGGGCGAGTCCAGAACCAGGGGCCACAGTCTTAGAATAAAGGGGAGGTCATTTAAGACTGAGGTAAGAAAAAATGTTTTCATCCAGAGAGTTGTGAATTTATGGAATTCCCTGCCACAGAGGGCAGTGGAGGCCAAGTCACTGGATGGATTTAAGAGAGATAGAGCTCTAGGGGCTAGTGGAGTCAAGGGATATGGGGAGAAGGCAGGCACGGGTTATTGATAGGGGACGATCAGCCATGATCACAATGAATGGCGGTGCTGGCTCAAAGGGCCGAATGGCCTCCTCCTGCACCTATTTTCTATGTTTCTATGTTTATTTTTTTTAAATTTTTTTTTTTTATTAGAAGCAAGTACATAATAAAAACATTTCATATATATCAATCATACATTGCAAATATTATCAATTATTTCATAACTGCTCCTATTACTTTTTTTTAATATAGATAGAAAATAATAAAGAGAAAGGAAAAAAAAGCATGGTAAAAAAAGAATGGAATAATTTACTAATACTACAACATTGGAGATAGGTTTGAAGATTATTAAGTATAACTTTTCATCTAATGCTGAGCTCGAGCTTCAGTCAGGTTTCTGTGCCGAACCATTCTACCCCTTCAAATAGTCGATAATTGGAGACCATATTCTGACAAAAAGTTCTTGTTTGTCCATTAAGAAAAGTCTAATTATTTCCAAATGTAAGGTCTCCGACATTTCCATAATCCACATTTTAATTGTGCGGGTTATAGGGCCTTTCCAAAATTTTAATATACATTTTTTCCCAGTTATTATACTATAGTCGAGAAAGGTATTGTGGATATTTTAGAGTTCCTGTCGACAC
>JAXLNO010000917.1:0-27438 GCA_038087875.1 Malacoraja senta | reverse complement strand
TGCACGTTCTTCCCCGGTGACCCCGCGGAAACCTCCAGGTGCTCTTGTTTTCTCCTACATCCCAAGACATGTGGGTCTGTAGATTAATTGGTCTCTGTAAATTTCTCCCAGTGTGCGGGGAGTGGATGAGAAAGTGGCATAACATAGAACTAGTGAGAACGAGTGATTTCTGACACTTCCCTACCATTCCTTCACCTCACCATCTCCATCGCAGGGGATAGACTTCTTACCGACATCCACTACAAACCTACCGACTCCCATGGCTATCTGGACTACACTTCTTCCCACCCTGCTTCCTGTAAGGACTCCATCCCCCACTCCCAATTCCTCCGTCTACGCCGCATCTGCTCCCAGGATGAGGCGTTCCACACCAGGGCATCCGAAATGTCCTCATTCTTCAGGGAACGGGGGTTCCCCTCCTCCACCATAGATGAGGCTCGCGCCAGGGTATCTGCCATACCCCGCAACACTGCTCTCTCTCCCCATCCCCCCCACTCACAACAAGGGCAGAGTCCCCCTAGTCCTCACCTTTCACCCCACCAGCCGTCACATACAACAAGTGATCCTCCGTCAGTTTCGCCACCTCCAACGTGACCCCACCACTCGCCACATCTTCCCATCTCCCCCATGTCTGCCTTCCGCAAAGACAGCTCTCTCCGTAACTCCCATGTCAATTCTTCCCTTCCCTCCCGCACCACCCCCTCCCCTAGTACTTTCCCTTGCAACCGCAAGAGATGCAACACTTGTCCCTTCACCTCCCCCCTCGACTCCATTCAAGGACCTAAGCAGTCGTTCCAGGTGCGACAGAGGTACACCTGTATCTCCTCCAACCTCATCTATTGCATCCGCTGCTCTAGATGCCAGCTGATCTACATCGGTGAGACCAACCGGATGCTTGGCGATCGTTTCGCCGAACACCTCCGGTCGGTCCGCAATAACCAACCTGACCTCCCGGTGGCTCAGCACTTCAACTCCCCCTCCCATTCCGTGTCTGATCTCTCTGTCCTGGGTCTTCTCCATGGCCACAGCGAGCAACACCGGAAATTGGAGGAAATGCAACTCATATTCCGCTTGGGCAGTCTACATCCTGGGGGCATGAACATTGAATTAACCATATAACCATATAACCATAACAGCACGGAAACAGGCCATCTCGGCCCTTCAAGTCCGTGCCGAACATTTAATTTTTTTTTTTTTTAATTTTTTTTTAAAAATTAAAAATAAAATACTTCCCCCTAGTCCCATCTACCTGCACTCAGACCATAACCCTCCATTCCTTTCCCGTCCATATACCCATCCAATCTATTTTTAAAGGATAACATCGAACCTGCCTCCACCACTTCCACTGGAAGCTCATTCCACACAGCTACCACTCTCTGAGTAAAGAAGTTCCCCCTAATGTTCCCCCTAAACTTCTGTCCCTTAATTCTCAAGTCATGTCCCCTTGTTTGAATCTTCCCTACTCTCAATGGGAAAAGCTTATCCACGTCCACTCTGTCTAACCCGCTCATAATTTTAAAGACCTCTATCAAGTCCCCTCTTAACCTTCTGCGCTCCAAAGAATAAAGACCTAACTCTCCCAGAATTCTCCCAACTCTGCTAGCCCTGGCTGTCCCCTCCCCTTCATCAGCCATCTGGTTGTCTCCTCCCCTCCCCCAGCCCTCAGGCTCCTCCTCCGCCTTTTTCCTTTTTTCCTTTCTTCTCCCCACCCCCTATCAGTCTGAAGAAGGGTTTCGGCCCGAAACGTTGCCTATTTCCTTCGCTCCATAGATGCTGCTGCACCCGCTGAGTTTCTCCAGCATTTTTGTGTACCGAGTGAACGAGTGATTGATGGTCGATGTGGACTCGGTTATCCACTTTGGTGGCAAAAACAAGGGGGAAGATTATTATCTCAATGGGGTTAGGTTAGGTAAGGGGGAGGTGCAGCGAGACCTGGGTGTCCTTGTACACCGGTCACTGAAAGTTGGCGTGCAGGTACAGCAGGCAGTGAAGAAAGCTAATGGAATGTTGGCCTTCATAACAAGAGGATTTCAGTATAGGAGTAAAGAGGTTCTTCTGCAGTTGTATAGGGCTCTGGTGAGACCACATCTGGAGTATTGCGTACAGTTTTGTTCTCCTAATATGAGGAAGGACATCCTTGTGATTGAGGAAGTGCAGCGTAGGTTCACGAGATTGATCCCTGGGATGGCGGGACTGTCATGAGGAAAGATTGAAAAGACTAGGCTTGTATTCACTGGAGTTTAGAAGAATGAGGGGGGATCTTATAGAAACATATAAAATTATAAAAGGACTGGACAAGCTAGATGCAGGAAAAATGTTCCCAATGTTGGGCGAGTCCAGAACCAGGGGCCACAGTCTTAGAATAAAGGGGAGGCCATTTAAGACTGAGGTGAGAAAAAACTTTTTCACCCAGAGAGTTGTGAATTTGTGGAATTCTCTGACACAGAGGGCAGTGGAGGCCAAATCACTGGATGGATTTAAGGGAGAGTTAGATAGAGCTCTAGGGGCTAGTGGAGTCAAGGGATATGGGGAGAAGGCAGGCACGGGTTATTGATTGGGGACGATCAGCCATGATCGCAATGAATGGCGGTGTTGGCTCGAAGGGCCGAATGGCCTCCTGCTCCTATTTTCTATGTTTCTATGGTGGGCCGAAGGGCCTGTTTCCATGCTGAGTGGCTGGTCTTGTATACTCTGGAGTTTAGAAGGATGAGAGGGTATCTTATTGAAACATATAAGATTATTAAGGGTTTGGACACGCTAGAGGCAGGAAACATGTTCCCGATGTTGGGGGAGTCCAGAACCAGGGGCCACAGTTTAAGAATAAGGGGTAAGCCATTTAGAATGGAGATGAGGAAACACTTTTTCACACAGAAAGTGGTGAGTGTGGAATTCTCTGCCTCAGAGGGCGGTGGAGGCCGGTTCTCTGGATACTTTCAAGAGAGAGCTAGATAGGGCTCTAAAAGATAGCAGAGTCAGGGGACATGGGGAGAAGGCAGGAACGGGGTACTGTTTGGAGATGATCAGCCATGATCACATTGAATGGCGGTGCTGGCTCGAAGGGCCGAATGGCCTACTCCTGCACCTATTGTCTATTGTCATGCTGTATCTCTAAACTAAACTAAGACACAAAGTGCTAGATGACGTTTTGGGTTGGGACCATGTTCCCTCTCCTACAATGACTTGTTTTCCTATTCAAATTGAAGATTGTTACCCAAATTTGAATCCCACAACCGTCATGGTGGGTTTAGAGTTCAAAGTTCTCGATTAGTAAAATAGAAGAAACATAGATACATAGAAAATAGGTGCAGGAGTAGGCCATTCGGCCCTTTGAGCCAGTATGGTCATGTATGATTCAATATGATCATGGCTGATCATCCAGAATCAGTACCCTGTTCCTGCTTTCTCCCCATATCCCTTGATTCCGTTGGCCCTAAGAGCTGTATCCAACTCTCTCTTGAAAACATCCAGTGAATTGGCCTCCACTGCCTTCTGTGGCAGAGAATTCCACGGATTCACAACTCTCTGGGTGAAAACGTTTTTCCTCATCTCAGTCCTGAATGGCCTAACCCATTAATTGTTAAACTGTGACCCCTGGTTCTGGAATTGTATCTCAATTGTAACTGTAGAAGGATGAAAGTACAGATACTGGTTTATGCAAAAGGCCACCATATCGGAGGAAGGATGTGCTGGCTCTAGAGGAGGTTTACAAGAATGATCCCAGGAATGAGTGGGTTAACCTATAATGAGCGTTTGTCGGCGCTGGGCCTGTACTTGTTGGAGTTCGGAAGAATGAGGGGGGGGACCTCATTGAAACATACAGAATAGTGAAAGGCTTGGATAGAGTGGATCTGTGGAGAGGATGTTTCCACTAGTGGGTGAGTCTAGGACTAGAGGCCATAGGATCAGAATTAAAGGACGTTCCTTTAGGAAGGAGATGAGGAGAAATGTCTTTAGTCAGAGGGTGGTGAATCTGTGGAATTCTTTGCCACAGAAGGATGTGGAGGCAAAGTCAGTGGATATTTTTAAGGCAGAGATAGATAGATTCTTGATTAGTACGGGTGTCAGAGGTTATGGGGAGAAGGCAGGAGAATGGGGTTAGGAGGGAGAGATAGATCAGCCATGATTGAATGGCAGACTTGATGGGCCGAATGGCCTAATTCTACTCCTCTCACATATGACCTTGTGACACAAAGTGCTGGAGTAACTCAGCGGGTCAGGCAGCATCTCTGGGAAAATAGATAGGTGACGTTTCGGGTCGGGACCCTTTCTCATTATACGATACCCAGTCTAGGATGGCCTGCCCTCTAGTCGGTTCTTCTACATGTTGGTTTAAAAACCCATCCTGTGTATATAGATTCTATGTACGGGTGTCAGAGGTTATGTGGAGAGGGCAGGAGAATGGGGTTAGGAGGGAGAGATAGATCGGACATGATTGAATGGCGGAGTAGACTTAATGGGCAGAATGGCCTGATTATACTTCTCTCGCATGACCTTGTGACACAAGGTGCTGGAGTAACTCAGCGGGTCAGGCAGCATCTCTGGAGAAAATGGACAGGTGACGTTTGGGGTCGGGACCCTTCTTCAGACTGAGGACTGTTCAGAAGGCTCAACCATCAGCTATCCATAAAAGGACACAAAGTGCTGGAGTAACTCGGCGGGTCAGGCAGCATCTCTGGAGCCTCTACTTTCAGTCTGAACAATGGTCTCGTCCTGAAATGTCACCCATCCTTTTTCTCCGGAGATGCCTCAGCTATAGGAGAGGTTGAGCAGGCTGGGACTCTATTCCTTGGAGCGCAGGGGGATGAGGGATGATCTCACCGAGGTGTACAAAACCTTAGAAACATAGAAACATAGAAAATAGGTGCAGGAGTAGGCCATTCGGCCCTTCGAGCCTGCACCGCCATTCAATATGATCATGGCTGATCATCCAACTCAGTATCCCGTACCTGCCTTCTCTCCATACCCCCTGATCCCTTTAGCCACAAGGGCCACATCTAACTCCCTCTTAAATATAGCCAATGAACTGGCCTCAACTACCTTCTGTGGCAGAGAATTCCACAGATTCACCACTCTCTGTGTGAAAAATGATTTTCTCATCTCGGTCCTAAAAGACTTCCCACTTATCCTTAAGCTGTGAGGAATCCATGAGAGGAATAGACCAGATAGACGCATAGAAACCCTTGCCCAGAGTTGGGGAATCGAGGACTAGAGGACATCGGTTTAAGGTGGGGGGGGGGGGGGAGATTTAATAGGAACCTGAGGGGGATAACATTTAACGCAAATGGTGGCGGGTGTATGGAACGAGCTGCTGGAGGAGGTCGGGGGACGTGTGTAGATGGGACATATTGGTCGGTGTGGGCAAGTTGGGCCGAAGGGCCTGTTTCCATGCTGTGTGACTCCATGCTGCCCGACACGCTGAGTTACCCCAGGACTTTGTGTTTATCTCTGGAGAGCATGGACCTGTCCAGGTGATGTTTCACGTCGAGGCCTATCCATGTTCTCCAGAAATGCTGCCTGACTTGCGGAGTTACTCCAGCACTTCCTTTTGTATCGTTACTGTACCTGACTGGGGTGGGGGATGGAGTGACTTAACGGGACAGGCAGCATCTCTGGAGAGAATGAATGGGTGACATTTCGGGTCGAGTCCCTTCTTAATTTAGTCTCGACCCGAAACGTTGGCCATTCCTTCTCTCCAGAGATGCCGCCTGTCCCACAGAGTTACTCCAGCATTTTGTGGCTATCTTCGATGTAAACCAGCCTCTGCAGTCCCTTCCTGGACATAACTCGACAGTGGCGCAGCGGTAGAGTTGTTGCCTTACAACGCCAAGGACCCGGGTTCGATCCTGACTACGGGTGCTGTCCATACGGAGTTTGCACGTTCTCCCTGAGATCCGAGATCTTCGGTTTCCTCCTACACTCCAAATACGTACAGGTTTGTAGGTTAATTGGCTTGGTAACATTATAAATTGTCCCTATTGTGTGTAGGATAGTGTTAGTGTGCGGGGATCGCTGGGTGGCGTGGACTCGGTGGGCCGAAGGCCCTGTTTCCGCGCTGTATCTCTAAACTAAATTGTTAGTTTTTATGAATACAGTTATATAAACTGGAGTGTTGATTACAAAATAAGACTAATAAAAATATTTCCTTTTCTCACCCTTTCTCCAATTCTTCTTTCATTTTTGAAACTTTAAATACCTTACTACTTGCATGCTACTCTGATTTGTTTCTTTATCCCCCCCCGCTCACCCCATTTCCTGCTGCTAACACACACACACTCTGACGGTTGCTTGCTGCTTTGTAGATGCTTGTACTAATTGCTCTGGAGAAGACACAACCGGCATGGGCTTGGAATCTTTCCCAGATTCTGCCATCTTCTCCTCCTCCTCAACCTCGTCCATCGAGTTGCTGGGCAATTGTAGTGACCCCTGCTTCCTTCAGCTCGACTCCTGCCCTCTGGAGGAGAGCTGGTTTATCACCCCTCCGCCCTGTTTCACTGCAGGTGGCCATGCCCCGATACATGTCGAGACCAGCCCCTTGGAGAACCTCCTGATCGAACACCCCAGCATGTCTGTATATGTGGCTCACAACGTCCGAAACATCGTGAGAGAGAACGGCGGGTCTTTGGAGTATGAAACTGAAGCTGTCAGGTGGGTGTTTTGGTGATTTTTTGCGCTTTGAAATATGATTAGTTAATTTATTTATTGTCATGTACAGTTTCAATATGAGGGCATATTTTAAGGTGAGAGGTGCAAAGTTTAAAAGAGATCAGGCGATCCGTGGACCCGCTGTGACGTCAGTCAAGTACACACGGAAGTATTAGATCAAAATGGCGATCTGAAAATGGCGGCGGGCCCTGCAACCCTTCCCCCAACTGCGCACGCGCGGATACCGGGCCAGGCAAGTGGGAAGGCCCTGCGCAGGCACGACTGCCGCGTTGAAAATTGTCCCGTTCGCAGTATAAAGTTCATTAAAGTTTTTAAGGCAAATTACTTTGTAAAATATACCGAAACTTGATACTGCACGCCGCAGGTGAACGGTGAGTAAGGCACCCCTAAAATTGTTGCCCTATCGTCTACCGTGTTTGCTGTATTTCGGGAACATACATACGTACAAGATGAGACTTTTATTTATATGCTAGACCGAGTGGGACCCGTCTCGACCCGAAACGTCACCTATTCCTTCGCTCCATAGATGCTGCCTCACCCGCTGAGTTTCTCCAGCACTTTTGTCTACCTTCGATTTTTCCAACATCTGCAGTTCCTTCTCAAATATAGAAAGCTGGAGTAACTCAGCGAGCGGGTCAGGCAGCATCTCTGGAGAAAAGGAATGAATGGGTGGCGTTTTGGGTCGAGACCCTTCTTCAGACCTCTTCTCCTTCCACCGCAACTTTTTTTATTTAACCTCGTCATCTCAAAGCACAGGACAACATCACAGTCTTCACAATAGTAGCAACCTATTACAAAGGAGATTTATCTTAAATGCCCCACTATTCCACCCTGTGGGGGAGAGATTCTCTTTGTTTTCACCCATTGTCCAGTCCCACCTTCTCTGCTGTGGAGAACCTGCAATGCAACCGATCCCTGCATCCAACGTGTCATTTTCCGACACTCTGTGTCCCTAAAGGGCCTGTCCCACTTGGCGATTTTTTCGACGACTGCCTGCATCATATCAGTGTCGCCAAAAGATTTTTCAAAATCCAGCGGCGACAAAAATAATGTTGCGACACTTGAAAAAACGCCGCGTATTTTCGGTGACCTGATACGTCAGTCAATGATGCCGGCAGTCGTTGAAAATATCGCCAAGTGGGACAGGCCCTTTACAGTTCTGCTCTCGCCCCCCGACCCCCCCCCCCCCCCCCCCAGCTAGAACCAGGATAAAGTTCCCCTGGTGTGTTGGAAGGAACCACAGATGCTGGTTTACACCAAAGACGGACACAAAATGCTGGAGTACATCAGCGGAACAGGCAGCATCTCGGGAGAGAAGGAATGGGTGACGTTACGGGTCGAGACCCTTCTTCAGCAGTCAGACTTCAGTCGGGAAACCGAAGATCTCAGAGAAAACCCACGTGGTCACGGGGAGAACGTACAGACTCCGCACCCATAGTCAGGATCGAACCCGGGCCTCTGCCGCTGTGAGGCAGCAACTCTAACGTGCGCCACTGAGCCGCCCAGAGCAAGGGAGGGCAAGCTTTTTTTTTTACACAGTGTGCTGAGTGCCTGGAACGCATTGCCAGAGGTGACGGTTGAGCCAAATATGTTAGTGGCATCTAAGAGACTTTCAGATAGACACATGGATATGCAGGGGTTGGAAAGATATGGATTATGTGCAGGTAGATAATAGTTTTCAAGAGGGAGTTAGATCTAGCTCTTGGGGCTAGAGGAATCACGGGATATGGGGGAAAAAGCAGGAAAGGGTTACTGATTTTGGATGATCAGCCATGATCATATTGAATGGCTGTGCTGGTTCGAAAGGGGCGAATGGCCTACTCCTGCACCTTTTTTCTATTGTCTATGTTTCTATGAGATGGTCGGCATCATGTTCAGCACAGGCAGCATCTGCAAGGTCGGCTGCAGGAGGCGCCCCTGGGACACAGAGGCTGGTGGTCAGGAGAGGGCCTGCAACAGGCTGGGGCCTACCTGGTTGGGGGGGTTGGCTGCAATACTTCCAGCGTGTGGAGCCGACTTTGGACTCTTTCTTTGCAAACGGCGCCAAAATAGGACAACTCTGCATTTGTGGGATTGTACAAAAAGAATTGCACTGAGATGTGCACATGTGACAAATGAAGGACCGTTGAAGGCAGACACAAAATGGTGGAGTAACTCGTTGGGACAGGGCAGCATCTCTAGATAGACGGCATAGGTGATGTTTCATGTGGAGACCTGTCTGCATGGGTGACGTTTTGGGTCGAGACCCTTCTTGGTTCAGTCTCGACCCGAAACCTCGCCCATCCCTTCTGTCCAGAGATGCTGCCCGTCACACTGAGTTACTCCAGCATTTTGTGTCTATCTTTGGAGTAACCCTGCATCTGCAGTCCTTTCCTGCACACTAACTCAAGTGGCGCAGCGGTGGGCTGGCTGCTTTACGACGCCAGAGACGCGGGTTCAATCCCGACCGCGGGTGATTGTCTGTACGGAGTTTGTACGTTCTCCCCCGTGACCTGCGTGGGTCTTCTCCGAGATCTTTGGTTTCTTCCCGCTCTCCAAAGACGGACAGGTTTGTAGATTACAGATTTGTAGGTTAATTTGGCTTGGTGTAAATGTAAACTGTCCCTAGTGTGTGTGTGTGTGTCTTTGAGCGTGTGTGGGGGATAGTGTTAATGTGCGGGGATCGCTGGTCGGCGAGGACTCGTTGGGCCAAAGGGCCTGTTTCAGCGCTGTACTTCTAAACTAAACTTTAACCATTGAGCATTGCTGGCCGAAGGGTCTGTTGTTGTGCGACGCACTGTGTGCGCGTCGCTACCTGATCAAGCCGGGCATGTAAGCATTGTGTCAATGCAGCGAACTAGCTTGACGTCCTGAGTGACTGCCATTTTGCTTGTCGTTCCAGAACTGCTCCCCCTGGTGGGCTGGACCACCACCTTCGCTGCTATGCAGCGACACTAGCTGCCCACACCGATCTCGTGCAGCAGGCCGCTCAGCTCCGCCACGTTCAGCGCGGGAAGGAACACTGTGCAAAGCACCTCGTAAACCGCAACAATATTCGCCGCCAAAACCTTAACCGGGAGTACATCTCCCGACAGACTAAACACAGTGGGCACACCCTGCACCAACCTTGCCAACGCCAGTATAATTATTAACCGTTATTGTTTTTTTGTTTGTTTTTTTAAGCAATGTTCTCGTTGTAAATCTCGTGCGTGTTATAGAGTGATACAGCGTGGAAACAGGCCCAACTTGCCCACACCGACCAACATGTCCCAGCTACACTAGTCCTACCTGCCCACGTGGTCCATATCCCTCCAAACCTGTCCTATCCATGTACATGTCTAACTGTTTCTTAAACGTTGGGACAGTCCCAGCTTCAACTACCTCCTCTGGCAGTTTGTTCCATACACCCACCGCCCTCTGTGTGAAAAAAGTTGCCCCTCGGATTCCTATTAAATCTTTTCTCCTTCACCTTGAACCTATGGCCTCTGGTCCTCGATTCACCTACTCTGGGCAAGAGACTCTGTGCATCCACCCGATCTATTCCACTCATAGACAATAGACAATAGGTGCAGGAGTAGGCCATTCGAGCCAGCACCGCCATTCAATGTGATCATGGCTGATCATCCCCAATCAGTACCCCATTCCTGCCTTCTCCCCATATCCCCTGACTCCACTATTTTTAAGAGCCCTATCTAGCTCTCTCTTGAAAGCATGATTTTATACTACTCAATAAGATCACCCCTTATCCTCCTGCGTTCCAGGGCATAGAGTCCCAGCCGACTCAACCTCTCTCTATAGCTCACACCCTCTAGCCCTGGCAACACCCCTGGTAAATCTTCTCTGTACCCTTTCCAGCTTGACAACATCTTTCCTACAATACGGTGCCCAGAACTGAACGCAATACTCTGAATGCGGCCTCACCAACTGCGGTCTTGTACAACTGCAACGTGACCTCCCAAGTTCTGTACTCGTGTTGGTAACCATTTGCTAGTGCTCCGTAGTTAACAAAAATTGTGAATCGTTAACCATGCTGAGTAAATATTTTGGAGGTTTCTAATTGTTTTTCTTCCCGGCTGCTTTAAAGTCTTAAATCACCAAATGCCTTTTCCTTGTTGATGGGATTTTTTTATTTTTTAAACTCTGAAAGTTCCTGACCGTCCATTTTCCTACGATCACACGAGAGCAAACTTCAGCCGCATCAGACAAAAAAAAAAAATATCGATACCATCGTTCACAAATGTTGACTTGGAGATGTAAGGGCTCTTTGGACCGTGATTTGTTTCTGGAGAGCGATCTCAATTTATTTCGCAACACAGATTCTCAGGGACACGTGCAGTGTATAATTTTTCTAAGTATCTGTAATGTGACATCAAGGAAGCCTGATTTGTAAAAATATATATATATATATATTTCAGTTGTTTTTTTAAAAGGACCTTTTTTTGGACTGGAAGTGATTCAGTAACATTACCATCACTGCAGGATATTTGTACATATTCAAAGTTTGTTGCTACGTACATGCCTGCTGCGTAGCAATTTAAACGTCCAAAACTGTTTCCAGGTTATCGATTTCTTCCTTTCCAAACGTGTTGTATTGTTGAGATGTTTAAAAAAAAAAATGTTGGTTAATACCTCGATACTGTGTATTCACGTGAAGGATTTTGTTTTGCTTTTTTTTTTCTCCGTGATGTGTTATATCAGTTGTGACGTTTATTGCAGAATGTTAAATTCTTTAGGGATAAAATGGTTCTATTTATCTTTGTTTTTAATTCCACATTCCGAAGATGCTCCTATGAAATTTTAATCTTGAGTTGGGAAGCACAGGCAAAGAGCAACTGTACTCTCTGATGGTTGCTCATTGCGACAAAAAGCTTTTCGCTGTCACAATAAACTAAGCTAATCATTTTCCCCCCAAGTCACCTTTTCTCACCTATGCGATCTCCCGGTTGCCAAACACTTTAACTCCCCCTCCCATTCCCACACTGACCTTTCTGTCCTGGGCCTCCTCCACTGTCAGAGTGAGGCCCAGCGCAAATTGGAGGAACGGCACCTCGTATTTTGCTTGGGCAGCTTACACCCCAGCGGTATGAATATTGATTTCTCTAATTTCAAGTCACCCCTGCATTCTCTCTCTATATCCCTCCCCCATCCGAGTCATCCTGCCAGTTCCACTGTTCGCATCCATTTCTCCCTTCGTTATCACCTCTTCCACAGCCAACAATGGACCATTGTGTACTTCAAAGATGTATAGATTTGTGGGCTAATTGGCTTTTGTAAAAATAAATTGTCCCTAGTGTGCAGGACAGTGTTAGCGCACGAGGATCACAGGTCGGCGGGACTCGGTGGGCCCAAGGGCCTGTTTCCGCGCTGTAACTCTAAACTACACTAGACTAAGATGCAGCCTGGTCAGTTGTTCCTCCAGCGTTTCATGTTTCAGAATTTCAACATCGGCAGTCTCTTGTGTCTCCATCTATCCCTTGTCAAGGCTTTTTTACAGACTCCCACCTTGGAACTGATTGTTTGATTGGAAAATACAGCAGGGAAACAGGCCCTTCGGCCCACCGAACATCCGTTCTACGTTGTCCCACTTTCGCATCCAATCCTTGCGCGCCAGAGAAAATGTACGCAGGCCAATTAATCTGCAAACCCGCATGGTTTGTTTTTTTGTGACGTGGGATGAAACCGGAGCACCCGGAGCAAACCCACGTAAGTCACAAGGAGAACCTGCAAACTCCACACACACTACTGCAGGTCAGGAACGAACATGGGTCTCTGGCACTGTGAGACAACAGCTGGCCACTGTGCCACCCCCTCTTTCCCAGCCTCCTCTACCCCGATCAGTCTGAAGAACGATCCTGACCTGAAACATCGCCTGTCCACATTCCTTCCACTGCCAGGACCCGCTGAGTTCCTCCAGCACTTTTTTTTATTTTTTTAATTAAACTTAAGAAAACAATTACCCGGGTGATGTTCCATATTTTGTCCAACAAGATTTTACTTAGTAGAAGCATCCTAAGAACCAGATTAGAAAATAGGAACAGTTGTATGAACAGTTACATTGAATATTGTGGCATTTTCAATGCTGAAGTAATTTATCTATCTCTGCCTCAGGATGTATTGTATAAATTCACAAATACTTTTCCTATACCACTGTCTTTCTAACAAATGAAAATTTCACAACTTCGATGCCTGACAAATCTATAGAAGGCCTCTAGGTTTGTCTACATCATAACAAGTTGATAGCCATGTTCATCGATGAAATGTTTGTAAAATTACATAAAGTTAACAATCGTGAGGCAAATCTTATTATATATTTTTTTCTTTGCATGTTTAGTCTGTTCGATATTTATCACTGACGCCATTGTGGTAAAATCTAATTGAATTGCAGTTCTCTGTACAAAGCTTTTATGTTGTACAGAAAATGAATAGTGGTTGAGTGTAATTAGATATTGTCGCCCAAGATTATAAGTGATGGGAACAGAATTAGGCCATTCGGCCCATCAAGTCTACCGCGCCTCTCAATCATGGCTGATCTATCTCTCCCTCCAAACCCCATACTCCTGCCTTCTCCCCATAACCCCTGATAGATAGATAGAATCTATCTATCTCTGCCTTAATAAATATCCACTGACAGCCTCCACAGCCTTCCGCAGATTCACCACCCTCTGACTAAAATAAATTCCTCCTCGTTTCCTTCCTAAAAGAATGTCCTTTAATCCTGAGGATACGACCTCTAATCCTAGACTCTCCCACTAGTGGAAACATCCTCACCTATTCCGAACGGTTGTTGATTTTGTTTCTTGACACTGTCTACGTTGACTATATCTGACTTTTTGTGTTTGTGTGAGAGACTCTTTTGTATTTTGATCGAGTAGAAGCTGATTCCGTCGGCGGTGATGAATAAAACAATGGGTTAACATTTTTATTTAAACGTTTTGAACAAAGCTTGTACATGTTACACGAGGGTATGTTACTAAATGCGAAAACTGGTCCTTAGTTTTGCTGAGCATTCCATGCAGGGATCCATGTCTGGAGTTGTTTCCAATGTGCCTTCCATTTTAGGTTCATTGTGTGATACCAGCCTTTAATGTAATATATGAAGAATGGGAAGATATGAAATATGTTGTAAATATAACACACCAGCCCAACTATGCACAGAAGACTGTGGAGTTATGTTGTATAATTTTATATTCCATTGTAACATGATGACAACATGGGGATATTTTAAACCCACTTTGAGACTTTTTCTGGTCACTCAATTGACTGGAGTCGGAATCCAATTTACAGAATAAACACAGCACTTTGCCAAATAATTGTCAATCATAGACTTGTAGCGTAAATGATTTAATTTGATTTACTAATTTAGGATCAACCTATTAGTAAATACAAAAGGTTAACTGGTGCAGTTTGCACAATTGTGTTCTTTCAAATAATGTTTTAATACTGGTTACCTGTGTTTTCACGGATTCAGAAACGGTTTTTGTTTTTAAGTTCTAATATTTGCTTATTGATTTCTTGTACTAACTGTGGAAATGTTTCATTTGTTAATAAATGTAATAATATTTGACAGAGGATTGATTATTTTTTTTAAAGGTGAAATACTGAAAGCCCGCTCTCCACCCTTGACTATAGTTCACCATGTTCACAGAGTAGAATTAGGCCATTCGGCCCATCGAGTCCACTCCGCCATTCAATCATGGCTGATCTCTGCCTCCCAATCCCATTTTCCTGCCTTCTCATAACACTTGGCACCTTGGTCTTCCAATCAAGAATTTGTCTATCTCTGCCTTAAAAATATCCACTGACTTGGCCTCCACAGCCCTCTGTGGCAATGAGTTCCACAATGGACAATAGGTGCAGGAGTAGGTCATTCGGCCCTTCGAGCCAGCACCGCCATTCATAGAAACATAGAAACATAGAAATTAGGTGCAGGAGTAGGCCATTCGGCCCTTCGAGCCTGCACCGCCATTCAATATGATCATGGCTGATCATTCAACTCAGTATCCTGTACCTGCTTTCTCTCCATACCCCCTGATCCCTTTAGCCACAAGGGCCACATGTAACTCCCTCTTAAATATAGCCAATGAACTGGCCTCAACTACCTTCTGTGGCAGAGAATTCCAGAGATTCACCACTCTCTGTGTGAAAAATGTTTTCCTCATCTCGGTCCTAAAAGATTTCCCCCTTATCCGTGGATATTTTTAAGGCAGAGATAGACAATGTGATCATGGCTGATCATCCCCAATCAGTACCCCGTTCCTGCCTTCTCCCCATATCCCCTGACTCACCTATTTTTAAGAGCCCTATCTAGCTCTCTCTTGAAAGCATCCAGAGAACCCGCCTCCACCGCCCTCTGAGGCAGAGAATTCCACAGACGTGCTGGCTCGAAGGGCCGAATGGCCTACTCCTGCACCTATTGTCTACTCACCACTCCCTGTGAGAAAAAGTGTTTCCTCGTCTCCGTTCTAAATGGCTTACTCCTTATTCTTAAACTGTGGCCCCTGGTTCTGGACACCCCCACAGATTCACCACCCTCTGACTTAAGAAATTCCTCCTCATCTCCTTGTAAAATAATTCTGAGGCAGTGCCCTCTAGTCGTAGACTCTCCCACTAGTGGAAACATCCACTCTATCCAAGCCTTTCACTATTCGGTAAGTTTCAATGCGATCCCTCCTCATTCTTCTAAACTCCAGCGAGTGCAGGCCCAGTGCCGTCAAACGCTCATCATACGTCAACCCGACCATCCCTGGGATCATTCTCGTAAACCTCCTCTGGACACTCTCACCAACGTCAGCAAATCCTTCCTCAGATATGGGGCTCAAAACTGCTATAGGTCAGTAGCAAATAAACTGCTGGAGGAACTCAGCCAGAAAACATCCAGTGAATTGGCCTCCACTGCCTTCTGTGGCAGAGAATTCCACAGATTCACAACTCTCTGTGTGAAAAGGTTTTTCCTCATCTAAGTCCCAAATGACCTACCCCTTATTCTTAAACTGTGACCCCTGGTTCTAGACCCCCCCAACATCGGGAACATTTTTCCTGCATCCACCCTGTCCAATCCTCTTATGAAGTTTATATGTTGCTATAAGACTTCCTCTCATCCTTCTAAATTCCAGCGAACACAAGCCCTATCGACCCATTCTTTCATCATATGTCAGCCCTGCCATCCCGGGAATTAACCTAGTGTACCTGCGCTGCACTCCCTCAATAGCAATAATGTCCTTCCTCAATTAAGAGACCAAAATTGCACACAATACTCCAGGTCTCACCAGGGCCCTGTACAACAGCAGTAGGACCTCCTTGCTCCTAAACTCAAATCCTCTCGCAATGAAGGCCAACATGCCATTGGCTTTCTTCACTACCTGCTGTACCTGCATGCTTACTTTCAGTGACTGATGTACAAGGACACCCAGTTCTCGTTGAAACCTCCCCTTCTCCTAATCTGACACCATTCAGATAATAATCTGCCTTCCTGTTCTTGCTACCAAAGTGGATAACCTCACATTTATCCACATTATGCTGCATCTCCCATCCATCTGCCCTCTGTGGGGGAAAAAACGAAGATCTCGGAGAAAACCCACTTGGCCATGGGGAGAACGTACAAACTCCGTAAAGACAGCACCCGTAGTCGGGATTGAACCGGGGTCCCCGGCACTGCAAGTGCTGTAAGGCAGCAACTCTACCGCTGCGCCACCATGATGCCCCATGTTGCCAGGACTAGAGGGTGTGAGCTATAGGGAGAGGTTGAGTAGGCTGGGACTCTATTCCTTGGAGCGCAGGAGGAAGAGGGATGATCTTATAGAGGTGTATGAGAATCATGAGATGAATAGATCGGGCAGATGCACAGAACCTCTTGCCCAGAGTAGGGGAATCGAGAACCAGTGGACATAGGTTTAGGGTGAAGGGGGAAATGATTTAACAGGAATTTAACAGGGGTAAAATTCTTCATGCAAAGGGTGGTGGGTGTATGGAACATGTTGCTGGATGAGGTAGTTGAGGCAGGGACTATCGCAACGCTTAAGAAACATTTAGACAGGTACATGGATAGGATTGGTTTAGAGGGATATGGACCAAACGCTGGCAGGTGGAACTAGTGTAGCTGGGACATGTTGGCCAGTGTGGGAACGTTGGGCTGAAGGGCATGTTTCCACACTGTATCACTCTGTGACTCTAAATTCCAGCATCTGCAATCTCTTGTATCTCCTCCACATGTTAATACCCTGTCAGTCAATAGACAATAGACAATAGGTGCAGGGGTAGGCCATTCGGCCCTTCGAGCCAGCACCGCCATTCAATGTGATCATGGCTGATCATCCCCAATCAGTACCCCGTTACTGCCTTCTCCCCATATTCCCTGACTCCGCTATCTTTAAGAGCCCTATCTAGCTCTCTCTTGAAAGCATCCAGAGAACCGGCCTCCACCGCCCTCTGAGGCAGAGAATTCCACAGACTCACCACTCTCTGTGAGAAAAAGTGTTTCCTCGTCTCTGTTCTAAATGGCTTACTCCTTATTCTTAAACTGTGGCCCTGGTTCTGGACTCCCCCAACATCGGGAACATGTTTCCTGCCTCCAGCATGTCCAAACCCTTAACAATCTTATATGTTTCAATGAGATATCCTCTCATCCTTCTAAACTCCAGAGTGTACAAGCCCAGCTGCTCCATTCTCTCAGCATATGACAGTCCCGCCATCCTGGGAATTAACCTTGTAAACCTACGCTGCACTCCCTCAATAGCAGGGTCCTTGTTCCGTTGGTCACTCAGTCCGAATGCAGTTTTCACTCAAGACCTGACAATATAGTCAGTGCAACGTGATAGATTTGATCACAAAATGAATGCCTGTGGAATTTAACGGACGGTAGGCACATGGATTAAGGGAACATGGAATGGCAAATAATTTCAGAGGGGGGTGAATCTGTGGAATTCATTGCCACAGATGGCTGTGGAGGCCAAGTCCTCATTGAAGCATCGAAGAGTAAAAAAGGCCTGGATAGAGAGGGAGTTTCCACCAGTGGGAGAGTCTTGGACCAGAGGTCATAGCCTCGGAATTAAAAGATATTCCTTAAGGAAGGAGGAATGTCTTTAGTCAGAGGGTGGTGAATCTGTGGAATTCATTGCCACAGAAGTCTGTGGAGGCCAAGTCAATGGGTATTTGTGAGGTGGAGATTGATAGATTCGTGATCAGTAAGTGTGTCAAGGGTTATGGGGAGAAGGCAGGAGGACGGGGTTGAAATGGAAAGATTGATTGGCCACGATTGAATGGCGGAGTAGACTTGATGGGCCGAATGGCCTAAGTCTGCTCCGACAATTTATGAACTTATGAAGATTGAAGGCAAATATAACAGAGGTGTTCACTTTGAAGGTATAAAAGATACAAACCAATGAACAAGGAGCAGGTATATTCCAATGGCCCATCAAGCCTGGAGTTCGATTCAAAGAGATAGAGTCATACAGCACAGAAACAGGCCCTTCGGCCCAACTCATCCATGTCGACCCATCAAGATGCCCCATCCAAGCTAATCCCATTTGACCCATAACCATCTAAAGAGTCACAGGGAGATCCCAGACCCGACCCATTCCACATTTACGTGCGGCACAGTGGAGCAGCGGTAGAGTTGCGGTCTTACAATGCTAGAGTCCCGGGTTCGATCCTGACTACGGGTGCCGTCTGTACGGAGATTCAACGTATTCTCCGTGACCTGCGTGGGCTTTCTCCCGGTGCTCTGGATTCTTCCCACACTCCAAAGACGTGCAGGTTTGTAGGTTAATTGGCTTGGTATAATCGTAAACCATCCCTAGTGTGGGTAGGATAGTGTTAGTGTGCCGGGATCGCTGGTCGGCGCGGACGCAGTGTGCTGAAGAGGCCGTATCTGTAAACTAAACTAAATTACAACTAAAATGAACTAAACACAGGGCGAATATGGTGGATAATCTCAAGTCGTGCTCAAGCCAATCCACTCCTTGCTTGTCAAGAATTGGTCAAGGTGGCCAGGTGGCGCAGCGGTAGAGTTGCTGCCTCACAGCGCCAGGTTCAATCCTGACTGCGGGTGCTGTCTGTACGGAGTTTGTACGTCTCTCTGTGACCGCGTGGGTTTTCTCCGGGATCTCTGGTTTCCTCCCACACTACAAAGATGTTACACCCCAGCGGATTGAACATTGACTTCTCTAACTTCAAATAGCCCTTGCTTTCCCTCTCTCTCCATCCCCTCCCCCTTCCCAGTTCTCCCACCAGTCTTACTGTCTCCGACTACATTCTATCTCTGTCCCGCCCCCTCCCCTGACATCAGTCTGAAGAAGGGTCTCGACCCGAAACGTCGCCCATTCCTTCTGTCCAGAGATGCTGCCTGTCCCGCTGAGTTACTCCAGCATTTTGTGTCTATCTTCGGTGTAAACCAGCATCTGCAGTTCTTTCCTACACAGGTTTGTAGGTAAATTGGCTTTGGTAAAAATGTTTAAAAATTGTGTGTAGGATTTCTCCTCCACGTGTTAGTACACTTGTCACTCCTTGTTGCATTGTCTCCCGTCATCACCAGGGATATGGGGAGAAGGCAGGCATAGGGTACTGATTGGGGACGATCAGCCATGATCACAATGAATGGCGGTGCTGGCTCGAAGGGCCGAATGGCCTCCTCCTGCACCTATTTTCTATGTTTCTATGTTTCTATCACTCAGTCCTGATGCAATTGTCACCCAAAACCTGACAACATATTGCTACACGGGAGGGTTTCAACTAGATGGGCAGGGGGGTGGGATCTCGTGTGGGACAGAGGCACGTGAGAGGCTAGAAGTTGGTATGGAGGGTGGTGTGGGAAAGGTTAGTGGACAGAACGGGCAGGTGAAAGGCGGAGAGCGAGGAAGGAGGGTTGGTTTACACTGCACCTATTTTTTAATGCAAGGGGCCTGACAGGTAAGGCAGATGAGCTTAGAGCGTGGATAGGTACGAGCGACTGGGACGTTGTAGCCATGACTGAAACTTGGTTAAGGGAGGGGGCAGGACTGGCAGCTCAATGTTCCGGGGTACAGGAGATTCAGGACTCTATTGAGCGGTGTGATTTTCAAACTGGGGCCTGGGGATTGTTAGCAACCCGTTCTCCATTCCACGCTCTGCAATAGGGATCTGAATCCTCTTTATGGAGTAGTCTTCCTCACCACACAGTTCATGGAGAGCAGCACATGGAGGGCACACAGGCAAATCAATAATTATCTGCAGTAACCCAGAGTTGATTCTCTTCAGACAATTCAGCCTCCTCAGAGTGCTCGGAGTAAAGAGGTTCTTCTGCAGTTGTATAGGGTCCAGTGGCGCAGCGGTAGAGTTGCGTGAATAGGATAGGTTTAGAATTAGAGCACATGGTATTGGGGGTAGGGTGTTGACATGGATAGAAAATTGGTTGGTAGACCGGAAGCAAAGAGGAGGAGTGAACGGGTCCTTTTCAGAATGGCAGGCAGTGGCGAGTGGAGTGCTGCAAAGGCTCGGTGTTGGGGCCGCAACTGTTTACCATATATATTAATGATTTGGAAGAGGGAATTAGGAGCAACACTAGCAAGTTTGCGGATGACACAAAGCTGGGTGGCAGTGTGAACTGTGAAGAGGATGTTAGGAGGTTGCAGGGTGACCTGGACAGGTTGAGTGAGTGGGCAGATGCGTGGCAGATGCAGTATAATATAGATAAATGTGAGGTTATCCACTTTGGTGACAAAAACAAGGGGGCAGATTATAATCTCAATGGGGTTAGGTTAGGTAAGGGGGAGGTGCAGCGAGACCTGGGTGTCCTTGTACACCAGTCACTGAAAGTTGGCGTGCAGGTACAGCAGGCAGTGAAGAAAGCTAATGGAATGTTGGCCTCCATAACAAGAGGATTTCAGTATAGGAGTAGAGAGGTTCTTCTGCAGTTGTATAGGGCTCTGGTGAGACCACACCTGGAGTATTGAGTACAGTTTTGGTCTCCTAATTTGAGGAAGGACATCCTTGTGATTGAGGCAGTGCAGCGTAGGTTCACGAGATTGATCCCTGGGATGGCGGGACTGTCATACGAGGAAAGATTGAAAAGACTAGGCTTGTATTCACTGGGGTTTGAAAGGATGAGGGGGAATCTTATAGAAACATATACAATTATAAAAGGACTGGACAAGCTAGATGCAGGAAAAATGTTCCCAATGTTGGGCGAGTCCAGAACCAGGGGCCACAGTCTTAGAATAAAGGGGAGGCCATTTAAGACTGAGGTGAGAAAAAAATTTTCACCCAGAGAGTTGTGAATTTGTGGAATTCTCTGCCACAGAGGGCAGTGGAGGCCAAATCACTGGATGGAGTTAAGAGAGAGTTAGATAGAGCTCTAGGGATATGGGGAGAAGGCAGGCACGGGTGGAGTCAAGGGATATGGGGAGAAGGCAGGCACGGGTTATTGATTGGGGACGATCAGCCATGATCACAATGAATGGCGGTGCTGGCTCAAAGGGCCAAATGGCCTCCTCCTGCACCTATTTTCTATGTTTCTATGTTTCTAACTGCATTGTATACCTTCTATACCAGGGAAGGCAGAGGAGGAAGAGCAATAATGTCCTTGAATGGTCACAGCAATAGTGCTGCCGGTCATGTTAATCAATTGGAGACCCACTTGTGCATTTTCTTTGCTGACTCTTTGCTTCAATATCTCTGATGAGGGGGGGACCTCATTGAAACGTACAGAATAGTGAAAGGCTTGGATAGAATGGATGTGGAGAGGATGTTTCCACTAATGGGAGAGCCTAGGACTAGAGGTCATAGCTTCAGAATTAAAGGACGTTCTTGTAGGAAGGAGATGAGGAGGAATTTATTTCATCAGAGGGTGGTGAATCTGCGAAATTCTTTGCCACAGAAGGCTGTGGAGGCCAAGTCAGTGGATATTTTTAAGGCAGAGATAGATAGATTCTTGATTAGTACGGGTGTTAGGTTATGTGGAGAAGGCAGGACAATGGGGTTAGAAGGGAGAGATAGATCAGCCATGATTGAATGGCGGAGTAGACTCGATGGGCCGAATGGCCTAATTCTACTCCTCTCACATATGACCTTGTGACACAAGGTGCTGGAGTAACTCAGCGGATCAGGCAGCATCTCTGGAGAAAATGGATAGGTGACGTTTCGGGTCGGGACCCTTCATTATATGATACCCAGTCTAGGATGGCCTGCACTCTAGTTGGTTCTTCTACATATTGGTTTAAAAAACCATCCCGTGTATATAGATTCTATGTACGGGTGTCAGAGGTTATGTGGAGAGGGCAGGAGAATGGGGTTAAGAGGGAGAGATAGATCGGACATGATTGAATGGTGGATTAGACTTGATGGGCCGAATGGCCTAATTCTACTATCACTTATGATCTTATGAACTTATGAGAGATTGGGGTGATAAAAAAAGAGGAGGGGGAGTTGCATTGTTGGGTAAGGAGGATGTCACGGCTGTGTTCAGAGGTGACATGACGGACTGTTCGTCTAGTGAGGCTATATGGGTGGAGCTGAGGAACAAGAAAGGGATGATCACCTTGTTGGGGTTGTATTACAGACCCCCGAATAGTCAACGGGATTTAGAAGAACAAATGTGCCGGGAGATTGCAGACAGCTGCAGGTCAAATAAGGTTGTTGTAGTAGGGGATTTTAACTTTCCCAATATAGACTGGGAAAATCATAGCGTGAAGGGTTTAGATGGGGTGCAATTCCTCAAATGTGTTCAGGAGTGTTTTCTTAAGCAGTATGTGGAGGCCCCCACACATGTGAGAGGGCAACGCTGGATCTAGTATTGGGAAATTGGGAAGGGCAAGTTAATGAAGTGTGTGTGGAGGAGCCTGTTGGGAACAGTGACCACAGTTCGATTAGGTTTAAGATAGTTGTGGATCGGGACGGAGAGGGTCCACGTGTTAAAATGCTCAACTGGGGCAAGGCCAACCGAGATGAGAAAAACATTTTTCACACAGAGAGTGGTGAATCTCTGTATGAGAGGGTATGAGAGAAGGTCTCGCTCAAGTTGACTGGAGCAGGTTATTAGAGGGGAAAGGAACTCAGCGGGACAGGCAGGATTTCTGGAGAGAAGGAATGGGTGACGTTTCAGGTCGAGACCCTTCTTCAGACTGGAGAGGGTCTCGACCCTAAACATCACCCATTCCTTCTCTCCAGAGATGCTGCCTGTCCCGTTGAGTTACTCCAGCATTTTGTGTCTAGCATCTGCAGTTCCTTCCTACACATGCCAATTCACTCCCTTGCTTGTCAAGAATTTGTCAATGCGTCACGGTGGCGCAGCGGTAGAGTTGCTGCCTGACAGCGTCAGTGACCCGGGTTCGATCCTGACTACAGGTGCTGTCTGTAGGGAGTTTTGTACCTGCTTCCTGTGACCTGCGTGGGTTTTCTCCGGGTGCTCCGGTTTCCTCCCACACTCCAAAGACGTACAGGTTTGTAGGTTGATTGACGTTGGTAAAAATTGTGAAATACTTGTGTGTAGGATAGCTTTAGTGTGCGGGGATCGCCGGTCGGCGTGGACTGACTGGGCCAAAGGGGCTGTTTCCGCGCTGTATCTCTAAAACTAAACTAAACTAATGCATCTACCTCTGCCGAATCAATATTTAAGGAGTCTGCTTCCACCACTATTAACTGGGCACATTTTATGGTTTACTTCAAGATTCTCCCACAAAAGGAAATATCTTCTCCACATCCAAGTCAAGTCAAGTCAAGTCAACTTTATTTGTCACATACAAGATGTGCAGTGAAATGAAAGTGGCAATGCCTGCGGATTGTGCAAAACAACAGAACTGAACCAGTATTTACATTTTAGAAAAAAATTAAAATAGACACAACACAACAGTAAATGAGTCCCTGGTGAGATCAGAGTTTACAGTCCTGATGGCCTGTGTGAAGAAACTCCGTCTCATCCTCTCTGTTTTCACAGCGTGACAGCGGAGGCGCTTGCCTGACCATAGCAGCTGGAACAGTCCGTTGCTGGGGTGGTAGGGGTCCCCCATAATGTTGCTGGCTCTGGATCTGCACCTCCTGGTGTATAGGTCCTGCAGGGGGGGGGGAGTGTAGTTCCCATGGTGCGTTCGGCCGAACACACTACTCTCTGCAGAGCCTTCCTGTCCAGGGCAGAGCTGTTCCCAAACCAGATTGAGATGTTGCCGGACAAGATGCTTTCTACAGCCCCAGAGTAGAAGGACTGAAGGATCCTCAGAGAGACTCTGCATTTCCTCAGCTGCCTGAGGTGGTAAAGGCGCTGCCTTGCCTTACTCACCAGTGTGGCAGTGTGTGTTGTCCATGTCAGATCCTCTGTGATGTGGACTCCCAGCTATTTGAAGCTGGTCACCCTATCCACAGTAGTCCCACTTATCTCCAGTGGCGTGTGCATCCTCGGATGTTGAGACCTTCTAAAGTCCACAATCAGCTCCACCCTGTCAAAACACCGTAGGATATATGTTTCAATGGAATCTCCTCCCTCCCTCTCTCCCATATCCCAGGGGATACAAGCAATAGACAATAGACAATAGGTGCAGGAGTAGGCCATTTGGCCCTTCGAGCCAGCACCGCCATTCAATGTGATCATGACTGATCATCCCCAATCAGTACCCCGTTCCTGCCTTCTCCCCATATCCCCTGACTGCTATTTTTAAGCCTGGCCTGTTCAACCTTTTCTAATGAAGCATCACACCTAATCCAGCTTCAAGGGTGGTGCAGCGGTAGATTTTCTGCCTGACAGCGCCAGAGACCCGGGTTCAATCCTTACTAAGGGCGCTGTCTGTACGGAGTGTGTACGTTCTCCCTGTGACCCGCGTGGGTTTTCTCCGGGAGCTCTTGTTTCCTCCCACACTCCAAAGACGTGCAGGTTTATAGGTTAATTGGCTTCCCACACAAATTGTAAATCGTCCCTAGTGTGCGGGGTAGTGACAGTGTGCGCACGTCTTTGGAATGTGGGAGGAAACCGGAGCACCCGGAGGAAACCCACGCAGGTCAAGGGGAGAAAGTTCAAACATCACCCAGACAACACCCGTGGTGAGGATCGAACCGGGGTCTCTGGCGATGTGAGGCAGCAGCTCTAGGCGCTGTGCCGCGCTGATACCCCTACTCTGGGTAAAAGACTGCATTCACGCAATCTATTCCCCCTTGATTTTATTGAACCTCATTCAAATTCCTCCTCAGCCTCCTGTGCTCCAAGGAATAAAGTCCTTGCCTGCTCAACCTGTGAGTGAAGTCACATCAAGTACTAATGGGCCTGTCCCACTTAGGCGACTCTTTAGGTGACTCTTTAGGGGAGTCCAGAACCAGGGGCCACAGTTTAAGAATAAGGAGTAAGCCATTTAGAACGGAGACGAGGAAACACTTTTTCTCACAGAGAATGGTGAGTCTGTGGAATTCTCTGCCTCAGAGGGCGGTGGAGGCAGGTTCTCTGGATGCTTTCAAGAGAGAGCTAGATTGGGCTCTTAGAAATAGCTGAGTCAGGGGATATGGGGAGAAGGCAGAAACGGGGTACTGATTGGGGATGATCAGCCATGACCACATTGAATAGCGGTGCTGGCTCGAAGGGCCGAATGGCCCACTCCTGCATCTATTGTCTATTGTCTATTGACTGCCAGGGACTAGTTTGAATGGAATTCACCTACGACACCTGGCGACATGCTAGAACAGCATCTACGACAACCTACGATAGCAACAATTGTCACCACTGTCGCCGGAAAATTTTCAACATGTTGAAAATTTTGCGGCAGTCGCCTGTAGTCGCCCAAAAAATCGCCCAAGCGGGACAGGCCCATTACTGTAAAAAAGGATACTGAAGAGACATCTTAACGTATTATTCCTGAGCTCCATGCAATATCGAACCAGAACCCAGAGGGCTGGATAAAGTTGATGTGGGGAGGATGTTTCCACTAGTGAGAGAGTCTAGGACCAGAGGTCACAGCGTCAGAATAAAAGGACGTTCCTTTAGAAAGGAGACGAGGAAGAATTTCTTTAGTCAGAGGATGGTGAATCTTTTAGTTTAGTTTAGTTTAGAGATACAGTGGGGGAGCAGCCCTCCGGTCCACTGAGTCCGCGCTGACCAGCGATACTAACAATATCCAACACACCAGAGACAATTTCACAACTTACTGAGGCCAATTAACCTGCAAACGTGTAAACCTTTGAACCCGGGTTCGATCCCGACTACGGGCGCTGTCTGTATGGAGTTTGTACGTTCTCCCCGTGACCCGCGTGGGTTTTCTCCGAGATCTTCGGTTTTCCTCCCACACTCCAAATACGTCCAGGTTTGTAGGTTAATTGGCTTGGTATAAATATAAATTGTCCCTAGTGTGTGTAGGATAGTGTTAGTGTGTGGGGATCGCTGGTCGGCGCGGACCCGGGGGGCCAAAGGGCCTGTTTCCGCGCTGTATTTTTAAATGTATTTTTTTTAATGAAAAAATGAATGTGGGAGGAAACCGGAGCACCTGGAGAAAGCCCACGCAGGTCACTGGGAAAACACACAAAGTCCGTATGGACTGCACCCGTAATCGTAATTGAACCCGGATCTCTGACGCTGCGAGGCAGTGACTCTACCGCTGCGCCACCGTACCCAATCTGTGGAATTCATTGCCATGGATGACTGTGGCGGTTCCTCATTGAAACTTACCGAATCGTGAAAGGCTTGGATAGAGTGGATGTGGAGAGGATGTTTCCACTAGTGGGAGAGTCCAGGACTAGAGGTCATACACAGCCTCAGAATTAAAGGACGTTCCTTTAGGAAGGAGATGAGGAGGAATTTAGTCAGATGGTGGTGAATCTGTGGAATTCATTGCCACAGAAGGATGTGGAGGACGTCAATTGATAGTTTTAAGGCAGCGATAGATAGATTCTTGATTATTAAAGGTATCAGGGGTTATGGGGAGAAGGCAGGAGAATGGGGTCGAGAGGGAGAGATAGATCAGCCATGATTGAATGGCGGAGTAGACTTGATGGGCCGAACGGCCTAATTCCGCTGCTGGAACTTGCGAAGTGCAACTTTTGACAATCAGCCTGGATTTCTGTTTACATTTGGAGCCAAGTCACGTTGCGCGGGCGGCCGGTTGTCACCATTGGTGGTTTTTTTTTAAATCTCCTCCCCTTAAGGTGGGACTTGTGCAAGCAGTGGGTGGTGATAATCTATTAAAAAAAAAGCATACAATTTGTCCAACATTATAAGAAATAGCCAAAAACACAATCGGCCACTTCCCGGATCCATAAAGGCGATTTTTAAGTCATTCGTCCAGAGAAATTGTACAGTAGAGGGAAAAGTATTTCTGGTTCACCTGAGTGGAGACATGCGCATTTGATAGGCTCCCTTGTTAAAAGTGTTGGCGCCGGCGCCAGCTGAGACAGTACTTAGGTAGGCAGAGCAGAGCAGAGCAGAGCAGCGGCCGGGGTAAGGACAGCAGCAGCAGTAGCAGCGTTAGAAATTTGTGCCATGCATTTGGTGAACGTTTTGTGTGTTTTAAAAAATAAATAAAAAGCCGAGCAGATAGATCCAGGAGCTGGAGGGGAAAGGGAAGCAAGAGCACCCTGCAGAGTGAATGTTGCAGCATTGCCCGCTTTAAAAGATGATCATTTTATTCAGCGCGCCTTGTGACACAGGGCAATGTAACTAACACGGGGGCAATGTAACTAACGCGGGGGTAATGTAACTAACTGGTTCTCTGTGTGTCTGTGTTCTAAAGGAGCTGCCTTTAAGTAAGTAGTTTGATGTGCATGGGGTTTTTTCTTCTATTTTCTTTCTTTTTGTGTGTGTGTGTGTTGGGGGAGCGTTTTATTGAGTTGGCGGCTGAGCGGAGTAGAAACGAGTTAAAG
>JAXLNO010000916.1:0-47316 GCA_038087875.1 Malacoraja senta | reverse complement strand
CTCCAGTCATTGTGTTTTATGGCTGGTTTTCAACCTCTTCAGTCTGAAGGTCTTGACCCAAAACATCACCCATTCTTTCTCTCCAGAGATGCTGCCTGTCCTGCTGAGTTTTTCTTGTTTTTAGTGTCTATCTTCAGTTTAAACCAGCATCTGCAATTCCTTCCAACACTATTTGTTGAGCAAAACAGGTCCTATTCTCATAATATTATTCACCTCAACTAAGTTTTTTCTTCACCTCCGTTGCTGCAGAGAATACAATCCCAGTTATCAAATCTTTCTTCAAAATGAAAACAAAATTCCAGCCCTGCCAACATCTTCATAAATCGCCCCTGGATCCTCTCCAGAGCAATTGCACCCTTTCTACAATGTGTCATAGTCTTACAGCATGGAAACAGGCCCTTCATCCCAACTTGTTCATGCAGATCAAGATGTCCTATCTAAATATGTCCCATTTATCCGCATTTGGCCTATAACCCTTTAAACCTTGTATGTGCCAGTGTGTGTGTGAGAGTGTGTCAGTGTCAGTGTCAGTGTCAGTACCAGTGAAGCAGCGACAACATCCGGAGTGAGCGGAGACTTGGTGATGCCTGGGGAGCATTTCCCTCCCCCCCTCCCGGGAATGCGGGCCGGCTCAGGTGCTCCTTGTCCAGCTGGGGTCCGGGGGAGGTGAGGGTCAGTGACCCGGGGGTCGGGCATCGGAGCGGAAACCTAGCCCGAGATTCATCCCCACGGCTCCGGAGGCGGCACCGACGCCCCCACTCACCTGGTCCACTCCTGGCTCTGGGCCGGGGATAAAACTCCATGGGGTGTGGACAGAGCGGCCGATGGACATAGAGCCGCCGGAGGTGAGGGTGAGAGGTGTGTGTGCCGGGCCTCGGGGTGGAAGGGGGAGGGGGGTTGGTGCTGGGACCACCGCCGTGTCTCACCTATCGCACCATCTGCACGGGAGAAACTAAACTACTTTTTTTACCCCCAAAATCATCCTGCGGGCCGGTAGTTTGACAGCCCTGCTTTAAACTGCTTCTAGTTCTTGAATCACATATCCCGGGAAAAAGACTATGCATTCACCTTATATTCCCCTCATGGTTTTTACTCACATCTAAAACAATTTTTGCTTTATTTTGAACTTCCAGTACCTGCAGATTTTTGAGCGTGAGAAATTTGTGATCAGCGTGAGAGCGTGAGAATTTTGTGAAATGCGTGAGTCTCACGCTCAATGCGTGAGAGTTGGCACCCCTGCCATCAGTGATTCGTTCCACAACAGTGGTGTCGTCGGCGAACAGGTGATCGCTGGTTGGCGTGGACTTGGTGGGCAAAAGGGCCTGTTTCCATGCTGTGTCTTTCAATCAATCTATCAACTTTCTGGGGAGTTGTGAATGGAATGGTCTCTCTGAAGTGGATCCAGAATTAGGGGGGGAGAGATGGGGGAGAGAGGGGGAGGGAGAGATGGGGGAGAGGGGGTGAGAGGGGGGAGAGAGGAGAGAGAGGGGGGGAGGGGGGAGAGAGGGGGTGGAGAGAGGAAGGGATAGAGGGGGGGAGAGAGGGGGGAGGGGGAGGGGAGAGGGGTTGAGAGGGAGGGAGAAAGGGGGAGAGAGAGGGGGGGAGGGGAGGGAGAGGGGGAGATGGGAGATGGGGGGAGAGAGGGGGAGAGAGGGGGTTGAGAGGTGTTGAGAGGGGGGAGAGGGGGACGGGGAGAGAGGGGGAGAGGGGGGAGAGGGAGGGGGAGAGGGGGGATAGGGAGGGGGAGATGGGGGCAGAGGGGGAGGGAGGGGGGAGACAGGGGGGAGTGAAGAGGAGCAGGGGGAGTGGGGGGAAGGGGGGAGGGGCGGAAGGGGGGTGGGAGGGAGAGTGAGAGAGGGGTTAGAGAGGGGGGGAGTGGGGGGGGAGTGAGGGGGGAGGGGGAGAGAGGGGAGGAGAGAGAGAGAGAGATGGGGGGGGGAGAGGGGAGGGAGGTGGGGGGGAGTCCCGGGCCAAGCCGAAGGGGCAAGAAGGGAGGAGAGAGACAGGGGAGGAGAATGAGAGAGAGAGGGAGGAGAGAGAGAGAGAAGGGGGGAGAGAGAGAGGGAGGGGGGAGAGAGGGGAGGGGGAGAGACACGAGCCAAGGCGCAAGCGGGCGAGCGAGTGTCGACCAAAGGAGCGCAAGTTGGGCCGAAGCAGTCTGGGCGGGTTGTGGGCGTGCTTCGAGCAAGCTCTTAGCAGCTCTAGGCAGGTCCCGGGTGCTCTCGGGAAACCCGAGCCGAGGCGCAAGCGTGGAAAACAGTGCGCAGCGGGCCGCGAGGAGCAGAGCCATTGTGACGTCATCAGCTCGTTAACTTTAAAAAAGATTTCAGATTTGTGAACAATTTTAATAAATAACTCAAGAAATAATGCATCAAATTTTCAGATAAGGCAATTTTTGACATCATGGCATAATATGTAAAAATTTCACTATTTGCGCCTCGTATTTTCAAGAAGATGTGAATCATAGACTAACATAAAAATACACAAATAAATAAATCCACATCCAAGATTAGGATTTTATAATTATAGAGATGTGCGCAGCATGTTTTTGTACACAGAGGGTGGGTGCCTGGAGAGTGCTGCCAGAGTTGGTGCTTGAGCAGATATGATAATGGCATTTAAGAGGTGTTTGGATAGGAACATGGATGTGCAGAGAATGGAGGAATAGGATTATGTGCAAGTAGATAAGAGATGGTCTTAGCATCATGTTCAGCATAGATATTGTAGAACGAAGGGCCTGATCTGGGCTGTACTGTTCCATGTTCTTTGTTTATGTTCTATGTTCTATGTTCTATGTTCTATGTTCTCGATCTAGTCCTTAAAAATCGTCTGACTCAAAGGCATGAGTGTGACCCATTCGATCACAGCAAACACGGGGTGGAAGATTCCAACCTTCACGTGGTCCGCCCTGTTTCGACCAGGCGTGCACAATCAAATAAGATCAAATAGAACAAGTTGTCCTACAACTTTAGGCTGTGCCATACGCAAGAAGAAGACAGCAAACATTGTGCTGAGATTGTTAAATTAACGACTGCATGTGTCAGGCCCAGAGTACACAAGGCTAGAGAAACAATGGGTTTGAGAGGGAAAGATAGATCAGCAATGATCGAATGGCAGAGTAGGTTCGATCGGTCAAATGACCTATTTCTGCTCCCATGACTAATTAACTTATGAACCTGGATGTAGCTAATCTAGCTGTGTCAGTGTAATTCCCAGTGAGGATGTTTTCCAGTACTTTCACAAGTGATGCATTCACAAGTTTTCAGAAGTGCTGGTGAATGGAGGGATAGATTTAGACTACACTTCTCAATGGGTATAGCAAAGCTCAGACTCGCTATCTCACAATTAAAATGACATGGAGACCTGCACTGAAAATCTGTAAGCACTGTGTTGAATTGAAAGAAGAACTTTGATGTACAAGTCCTTCGATCCCTGAAGGTGGCAGCATAAGTATGTTAGGTGGTGCAGAAGGTAAATAGGATTTCTGCCTCCAATAGCCAGGTAGTAGAATATAGCGTGGAGGCTATGGTACAATGGGTAGACACCCAGAAACTGTTTCCCCAGGGTGGAAATGTCCAACACTTGAAGTCATAGCTATAAGGTATGAGTGGGGAAGTTTAATGGAAGTGGGAGATTGAGTTTAATGGGGCAAGTTTTTTCCAGAGAGTAGTGGAGGCCTGGAACACGTTACCAGGGGTGGTGGTGGAGGCAGATATGATAGTGGCGTTTAAGATGATTTTGGATAGGCACATGAAAGTCCAGGGAATAGAGGGATATTGATCATGTCAAGCAGACGTACATGATGTACATTTGTTATCAGTTTTAGTTTAGATTATAGAGATACAGCGCAGAAACAGGCCCTACGGCCCACAGACTCCACGCCGACCATTGATCAACAGTTCTTTAGTTCTATGTTTTCCCACATTTGCGTCCTAAATACAAGAGGCAATTTACAGAGGGCAATTAACCTACAAACCAGCATGTCTTTGAAATGTGGTAGGAAACCGGCGCACCCAGAGAAAACCCACACAATCACAGAGAAAACATGCAAACTCCGTACAGACAGCACCTGCAATCAGGATCGAAACCAGGTCCCTGACGCTGTGAGGCAGCGGCACTGTTCCTATGCCACTGTGCCGCCGTCACCATGTTCAGCATAAACATTGTGGGCCAAATGGCCCATTCCTGTGCTGTACTGTTCTATGTTCTGTGTTCTACCTATGTATTATAAAACATTGATGAGGCCACAACTGGAGAATTGTGTGTAGCTCTGGTCTCCTGATGATAGGAAAGATGGGCTTGCACTGGAGACCATGGAGTGGAGATGCACCAGGATGATTCTGAGGAAGACAATAGACAATAGACAATAGGTGCAGGAGTAGGCCATTCGGCCCTTCGAGCCAGCACCGCCATTCAATGTGATCATGGCTGATCATCCACAATCAGTACCCCGTTCCTGCCTTCTCCCCATATCCCCTGACTCCATTATTTTTAAGAGCCCTATCTAGCGCTCTCTTGAAAGCATCCAGAGAACCTGCCTCCACCGCCCTCTGAGGCGGAGAAATCCACAGAATTCCACAGAAGAGTGCTGACCCGAAACCTCACGTATCCATGTCTTCCAGAGATCCTGCCTGACTTATTGAGTTACTCCAGCACTTTGTGTTTTTAGTCGAGAACCAACATCTGAAGTTCCTTGCTTCTTCACCGTGATGTTGCCTGGGATTCAGCTATGAGGAGTGATGAGATCACCTGGGTATGTTTTACCTGGACCACGTGGAGATGTGTGGGGCAATTTTATTACACAGAGTGTACTGGGGGCCTGGAACGCATTGCCAGGGATGGTGGTGGAGGCAGATATGATAGTGGCTTTTAAGGGGTGCCTAGAAAGGGCTTAGAAAGGATAGATGGTAGGATACGTTTCCCATGTCAGAGGTGGGGGGGTGGGGGGGGGGGGGGGCATCGGTTTAGGATGATGAATAAGAGGTTTAGAGAGGATCTGGAAATGTTCACGTCTGAGGATTCACGTGCGGCGGCAGGCAGTAGATAGGACTGTTTGGTACTTTTGTAACTTTGTCAGCGCCAATATGTGGCGACACTTGTGTACTGCCTAGGTTGTATGCAAAACAAAGCTTTTCACTGTACCTGGGTACGTACATGTGACAATAAAGCTCTGGAGTGCTGAGACCGCCGACTCCAGCTGTCGTTGCGGAGCTTCCAGCCGCGGCGGCGCTGACTGAACTGAACACTGCGGAGCCTGGGATCTCTAGCCGAGATCGCCGGTGTCGGAGCTCCGACCAGCGCTCCGACTTCAGGAGTCTCTGGCAGCAAGCGGCCGTTCCAGACGCTCGAAGCCGCTGAAGAGTGTTCTCCCGACGCCGAAGCCCCATCATCCGGCGAGAGGGCCTGAACATCGTGCCGCCGTTGTGGCGACTGCGGAGGCCTCAATACGCCCGACCTTGGGTGAACAAGGGGAGGTGAACTGGACTTTGTGCCTTCCCTCACAGTGGGAACCATTGTGGGGGGGTGTTTTATGTTTTATGTTCAATTCTTTTTTAATGTGGTGTCTTACTTTTATTGGTGTGCTGCAAAAAATCTGAATTTCCTTGAGAAAGGGATTAATAACGTTTTTATCTATATATCTATCTATAAAGTATCACTCATTCATTTAACACTCAACGACAAACAAAAATCTGACCTGTAAATATATTTTTTCTTTAATAGTTTCACAGTGTCAGAACATGAACATTTTAAATTGAAAATTGCATGTTTTACATATCGAGCAAACCTGTGATAACTAATGATAGAGTATATGGTTTCAGAGTGTTGCTTCTAAAGACATAACCATCAGAAAGTGCAGACTTTTAGATAGCAAATGCCGCAATGGAAAACACAAGCTGAGAAATATCAGTTAACATGGGTTGACCACATTAGTTATTGGGTCTGGTGATTCTTTCTCTTGATGGGCAGAAGTTGTCCCATTCATGTTATGGATGTCAACTTTCCAAAGGTGTCCTGGAGTTTTCACAATTAAATTGTAATTCCCTAAACACTGTTGCAAGACAGTCAGGAGAAAGATCATAGGGGGCATTTAAAAAAAATCACTTTCTTTTAATATCTTTGCCTTTTGGTTTAGAACGGCAGCACAGTGGAGCAGCTGGTTACAATACTGCCTTTCAGATTCAGTGATCCTGGTTCAATCCTAACCTCCCGTACTGTCGGTGTGGAGTTTGAATGTTCCCCATGTGACTGCGTGGGTTTCCTCTAGGTGCCCTGGTTTCCTCCCGCATCTGTGAGTAGGTAGATTAATTGGCCGCTGTAAATTGCCTTTATTGTGTAGGTAAGTGTAGTAAGGTTTAGAGAAGATATGGGGCCAAACACGAGCAGGTGGGACTAGTGTAGATGGGGCATTTTGGTCAGCGTGGGCTAGGGCCCTGCTTCTGTGCTGAATGGCTCCATGACTCTATGACTAAGTGGTAGAACCAGTGAGAAATATTAGGAGAATAAAATGGGATGGGAGCAAACGGGCAGTCACGGTGGCTCAGCGGTAGAGTTGCTGCCTTACAGCGAATGCAGCACCGGAGACCCGGGTTCGATCCCGACTGTGGGTGCACAGAGATTATACGTTCTCCGCATGACCGCATGGGTTTTCTCCAAGATCTTCGGTTTCCTCCCACACGCCAAAGACATACAGGTTTGTAGGTTAATTGGCTTGGTAAATGTAAAAAATTGTCCCTAGTGGGTATAGGAGATAGTGTTAATATGCGGGGATCGCTGGTTGGCATGGACCCGGTAGGCCGAAGGGCCTGTTTCTGCGCTGTATCTCTAAAACTAAAAATTAAAATTAAAATGGATGCTTCATGGACAGTGATGGATCTGTGGGCCTGCTTCCGTGCTGTATGACACTGTGATTCTTTGTTTGACCTACATGATAAGAACCATCTCATCAGAGATTTAATAAAAAGCCTACACATGATACACTTGAGGTAGAGGATTCTGAAACTATGGAAAACTATGGAGCAAAATTCCAAGGAAAATCCAAACCTTCCATCTGTGATGCTACATGGAATTGTTTTATTGACAGACATGGTGGAAAATAAGAAAGGCTTTGGTTCTTGAAATCGCACAGTTTGAAAGTTATCCGAGAAACACTTAATGCATTATATTGGACTTAATTCCTATATTAAAAGGGATGGTAACTTTAAAATTATTTTGCTAAGATCTACTAAAATGCCTAAGGGTTTGTAGAAAAACAGTTTGGCAATCTCTGCTGGTTGTCATCAATAATTGAAAGCTTTACCAACTTCTGGTCAATCAGAATGCCATATTGCCAATAACCAGTGCTAATCAGAAGGAATGATATCAAATATCGACATTTAAAAAATAAAAAAATTTAATCTTAAAACAATCAGGGTGGAAAATTAATTAGGATTTTAGCACAAGATTGCAAAAGCAGCCCACTCTATATCCTGCCTGCAATTCACTTCCAAAAGGTGTAGAATAAGGTAATGGCTAAATTACTGGATTAGAGCCAAGGATGGATAGGAAATGTTTAGAGGGGTATGGGTCAAACACTGGCAGGTGGGACTGCTGGAGACGGGACATCTGGTCGGCAATTACAAGTTGGGCTGAAGGGCCTGTTTCCACGCAGTATGATTCTATATGATTCTAAGCCTGTTCTATTAAATTGATTAGATGAATTTGGATCCCACTAAGCTAATTGGGGAGTTTAAATTCAGGTAACTAAATAAATCTGGAATTATAAGCTAATTTCAATGGTAATGGTGGCTGAGAAAATACAGACCCATTGAAGTGTGTGTCTGCATGGATTAGCAAGCCACTCAAAGCAGGGGGAGGCAATTTGGGATGGACAATAAATGTTATCCTTGGCAACAATGTCCATATCCTGTCAATGAACATCTGGTGGCACACCAGTAGAGTTGCTGCCTTACAGTACCAGAGATCCGGGTTCGATCCTGACTGATGCTGCACTCTGTACAGAGTTTGCATGTTCTCCCGTGACTGCGTGGGTTTTCTCCAGGATCTCTGGTTTCCTCCAACACTCACAGGTTTGTAGGTTAATTGGCTTAGTATAATCGTAAATTGTGTTTAGTGTGTGTTGGATAGTGTAAATGAGCGGGGGACGCTGGTCGGCATGGACTCGGTGGGACAAAATACCTGTTTCCCTGCTGTATCTCTAAACTAAACTAAACTAAATTAAATAATTAATAAATTGGACAGCATGTGTGATGTTGATATTAATGCACAATTGTCTAACATTAATTTCCACCCATCACTGTTTGGTATCATTGAAAAATGCACATCCATGAAGATACTTATTTCAACACCTTCCACTGAAAAATGAACGGCAGAAAGGTTATGACCAAAACCACTCTGGGGTAGGCTGTGTGAGAGGCGGCTCTAAGGAATGAGGTATTCGCAAATGTATTTCTTCTCGTTACGACACACTTCATCCGACCATTTGCCGCTAATAGATGCCGCCGCACAATTCTCATGGGTCCCACCGCGTGGCTCATTCCGGTCCCAGTTGAGGTAATTAATGGCTATTCCATTGACGTCGACAAACTTGCCCTCAGAGGTCATGTCGTTGACCCCTATCCAGAAGTCCTTTGCCCCATTCAGGCTCTTCTTGGCATAGCTACGGATAGAGTTGCTTTCAGAGATGTCTCGTGGGATGCTCAAGGTTCCTCCTTGGGCGATACAATATTCATTAGCAGCGTGGTAGCTCTTTGCGATATTCGATGCCAGGTAACACTTCTTGAGAAATTTTATCCCTCTCAGGCAAACTGTGGGGGAGAAGAGGAACATTAATTCATGTTGTGCTCTTTACAGTAGGCCGGGTACTGGGAACATGGTGAAGACCATTCCTAAGGTGGAAGTAGTGACAGTGAGTGAACAGGGACAGGACTGCACAGGGGCAGCATGGTGGCGCAGCGGTAGAGTTGCTGCCAGACAACGCCAGAGGCCTGGTTTCAATCCTGACTACGGGTGCTGTCTGTGCGGAGTTGGGACATTCTCCCTGTGACTGCGTGGGTTTTCTCTGGGTGATCTGTTTACCTCCCACACTCCAAAGATGTGCAGGTTTTGTAAGTTAGTTAGCTTCTATAAATCGTAAATTATCACCAATGTGTAGGATAGTGCTAGTGTGTGGGTGATTTCTGGTCGGCGTGGACTCAGTGGGCCAAAGGGCCTGTTTCGCTCTGTGTCTCTAATGTCTAAAGTCTACGAGGATTCCTGTATGGCGATAATACTAATTGGAGTGATGGTAGTTAGCATGAGGAAGGGCAGTAGTTACTGGCATTGGTATTAGTTTATTGCTGATTCATGTCGCTGCTCCATTTGGATTACTCACCAGTCTGAAGTGCCTGCGACTCCTTCAGCAAGTTTACTTCCCGCCACAGTTTATTGATCTCATTCCTCAAATCCTCTTTACCTGTCATTTAGCCGGAACAAAATGAAGAGTATGTTTGAGATGCTTCGCTCGAAACTTGAGAGTGTCTGCGACTGAGGACAGCGATCGTCATATCTTCGCAAAAGACCAGCGGCAACACTACACTGTCAGCACTCAGTCATGCAATGCAGCAATTAGTGGTTAGAGCTTCAAGAAATCATACAGTACAGAAACAAACCCAGGTCCATAATGGCCATCAGGTGCCCACCTGGAATAATCTCACTTAGGGTTATGTTTAGCTTTATTATCGTCATGTATACCGAGGTACAGTGAAAACTTAGTTTTTCCATGCTATCCAAACATATCAGATAGCACGTGGAAACAAAGAACTGCAGATGCTGGTTTGTACCGAAGATCGATGAAAAGTGCTGGAGTAACTCAGTGGGTCAGACAGCATCTCTGGAGAAAGTGGACGGGTGACATTTCGAGTCAGAACCCTTCTTCAGTCTGAATAAGGGTCCCGACCCGAAACGTCACCCATCCATTTTCTCCAGAGATGCTGCCTGAGCCGCTGAGTTATTCCATGACTTTGTGTCTATCCTAACTCAGATAACACGATACATAAACACAATCAAGTCAAACTCGTACAATAGGTAGAGCAAAGGGGAAGATACAGAGTACAGAATCTAGTTCTCAGCATTGTAGCGCGATGGTTCCATAGAACAAGTCCCATGTCCGCAATGGGGTAGAGGTGAATCAAATAGTACCTTAGCTTGTGGAAGGATTGTCCAGAAGCCTGATAATGAAGAAGCTGTTCCTGAATCAGGTAGTGTGTGTTTTACCAGGGTTTGTTCCTGTTCCTGGTGAATCTGAGCTACTTGTAACCAGGGAGATTACTACACTGAAAGTCGCCATTGGCAATATTATTGTACTTGGTTTACTTAGCGTACATCGTTGCTTTCCCTGCAATTTTAGCGTTTGGGAAGGAAGGTATGAACTCAGGTGGGGACACCTGCCCGTGCCTCCTCAAGGCAGCGTTCTAGTCAGAACATAGAGCAGCACAGCATCAGAAACGGCTCTTTGGCCCACAATGCCTGAACCAAACATGATGCCAAGATAAACTGATCTCATCTGCTGACACAGGAACCATATCCCTCCATTCTCTGTCAGAGTGATGCCACACGAACACTGGAGAAACAGCGTCTCATATTCCACTTGCGCCATTTACAACCCAATGGTATGAACATTGAATTCTCTGATTTTTGGTGACCTCTAACAACATCCTCCTTCTCCCTTTCTCTCCCTTGTTACAGTGACAGCAATAAACTAAGCATGAACCTACCTCACTTCCACAAAAACCTCGCTAGCATAGCAAGAGGAAGATAAATCTCTGTGTGGGATTAGCAAGGTAATGGAGTTGGTGAATACATTACAATGCATAAACGTGGAAACCAGGAACTGCAGACGCTGGTTTGCAAAAAAGGACACCAAGTGCTGGAGTAACTGACTGGGTCAGGCAATGGCATTACTCTACTGGACTGCTTGCAAGAAAATAATTTCACTGTGTGTTAGCACTTTGCACATGTGACCATAAAAGCACAATTGAACCATTGACCCATTGAGGTGATGTTTCGGGTCGGGACCCTACTTCAGAATGATTGTGTGTGGGGGAAGAAAGCTGGGAGAGAGGAGAGGCAGGGCCAAGTATTGCAGTTTATGCATTCATAACAACGCATCATGGCATGCGCATGCCTATCCACTATCAGTGCACCATCCTCATGCAAATGATTTTTTCAGCCTGTAGGTGATTCCATTCCTGCCTTGTTCCAGAAGATGGAGCTCTCTTACCACAGGTCCCTAAGTGAAGCCAGTATGTACGATCACAATGTTTGCACCAGAGGCATCAGCAACAACCAACACGTGACGTTACTGTCATAAATGTGACTGAAAGTCTCTGTAGGGGACTTGAACAGCTACGCCTCGACTTCCGACAAGACTCCTCACTCTACACTTTAAGCAACCCTGTATTATTTTCAGATTGGACCAAAAAATTAAATACTGCAACGAAAAAAGGACACGGATTGTTGTAGTAAGTCAGCGGGTCAGGCAGCATCTCTAGAGGGAAGAGAGACACAAAATGCTGGAGTAACTCAGTGGATCAGGCAGCATCTCTGGAGAAAGGGAATGGGTGATGTTTTGGACTTGAGACACTTCTTCAATAGGCAATAGACAATAGGTGCAGGAATAGGCCATTCGGCCTTTGGAGCCATTCAATGTGATCATGGCTGATCATCCCCAATCAGTACCCCGTTCCTGCCTTCTCCCCATATCCCCTGACTCTGCTATCTTTAAGAGCCCTATCTAGCTCTCTCTTGAAAGTATCCAGAGAACCGGCCTCCACCGCCCTCTGAGGCAGAGAATTACACACTCACAACTCTCTGTGAGAAAAAGTGTTTCCTCGTCTCCGTTCCAAATGGCTTACCCCTTATTCTTAAACTGTGGCCCCTGGTTCTGGACTCCCCCTACATCGGGAACATGTTTCCTGCCTCTAGCGTGTCCAAACCCTTAACAATCTTATATGTTTCAATAAGATACCCTCTCATCCTTCTAAACTCCAGAGTGTATAAGCCCAGCTACTCCATTCTCTCAGCATATAACAGTCCCGCCATCCCGGGAATTAACCTTGTAAACCTACGCTGCACTCCCTCAATAGCAAGAATGTCCTTCCTCAAATTAGGGGACCAAAACTGCACACAATACTCAAAACTGCACACAAGTGTGGTCTCACTAGGGCCCTGTACAACTGCAGAAGGACCTCTTTGCTCCTATACTCGACTCCTCTTGTTATAAAGGCCAACATGCCATTAGCTTTCTTCACTGCCTACTGTACCTGCATGCTGACTTTCATAGACTGATGAACAAGGACCCCCCAGAACCTGTTGTACTTCCCCTTTTCCCAACGACGCCATTTAGATAGTAATCTGCCTTCCTGTTTTTGATACCAAAGTGGATAACCTCACATTTATCCACATTAAACTTCATCTGCCATGCATCTGCCCACTCCCCCAACCTGTCCAAGTCACCCTGCATTCTCATAGCATCCTCCTCACAGTTCACACTGTCACCCAGCTTTGTGTCATCTACAAATTTGCTAATGTTACTTTGAATCCCTTCATCCAAATCATTGATGTATATTGTAAATAGCTGCGGTCCCAGCACCGAGCCTTGCGGTACCCCACTAGTCACTGCCTGCCATTCTGAAAGGGACCCGTTAATCCCTACTCTTTGTTTCCAGTCTGCCAACCAATTCAGACTCAGGGGAGAGGAAAACTAGAAGTATGAAAAGGTACAGAACAAATCAGAGCCAGCACCAATCACCAAGGAAAGGTGAAGCCCACAAGGTTCCATTGTTGGCTGTGGAACAGGTGATAACGAAGGGATGTATGGATGCGAACAGTGGAACTGGCAGGACGACTAGGGTGGGGGAGGGGCAGAGAGAGAGAGAGAATGCAGGGGTTACTTGAAATTAGAGAAATCAGCATTCCTACTGCTGGGTTCTAAGTTGCCCAAAAGAAATATGAGGTGCTATTCCTCCAATTTGCATATGGCCTCACTCTGACAGTGGAGAACGCCTAGGACAGAAAGGTCAATGTGGGAATGGGAAGAGGAGTTAAAATGTTTGACAACCTGGAGCTGCGTAGGCCAAGGCAGAATGAGTGTAGGTGTTCAGCAAAGCAATCTCCCAGTCTACTTTTGGTCTTGCCGACTGAACACATGTTCTCCAGTTCAGTGATGATAGAGTGCGGCATTCTCAGAGGCAACATTCCTTACGCCATGGGGTCAAACTAAGACCATAGAAAATATAGAAAATATAGACTATCTGTTCTCTCAGTTGAATATAAATGATTTCTTGGGGCTACTGAGATATCCTGGGGAGCTTTTCCTTGGTGTCCTATGCAATGTTTATCTCAATATTAATGCCGAAAGGCAGATTGTTTTACTCATCACATTGATGGTGTGTCAACTCGTTCTGTTTAAATTTAATATCACGTCTTCACCATTAAATTGGTGACTGTACTTCAAAACTACCTCAACAAATGGCACCTCAAATTACCCTAAAATGAATGTAATGGCACTGTAGAAAAGTTTTTAAAAACCACTATATAAAAAAAAGCAATCCGTCTGAGACATTTAAGCCACCAACCGCATGCGTTAATTGAGGGAAGACATTGCATTGTGAAAAGTTGCACACTCAATAAATCGTGGAATCCAGCTCTATAAAGAAGCAAAGCAATGGCATGAGATGAAAACGTTGCCAAATGAAAGCAACTCTTCAGTCATTCATGGGAACTGGGAGAGTTTAGTACCAGATGGGAACAGCCTCAGAATAAAAGAATGGGGATGGGGAGGAATTTCTTTAGCCAGAAAGTGGTGAATCTGTAGAATTCATTGCCACAGAAGATGGTGGAGGCCAAGTTATTGGGTATTTTTAAAGCAGAGATTGATAGGTTCTTGATTAGTAAGAGAGTCAAAGGTTACGGAGAGAAGGCAGGAATTAAACACTAAATTCCTTCCATTTGGCCTATAAATTAATGACAATGAGATTTAAAAATCAAGTTATATTGTGAATTAATGTGTGAATGTTATTTGAACACTTAGGCTATTTAAAAATGTTAACTTTTTCTTAAGAAATGGATAGATGTTTAGATCTAGTAATTGAATTTTGTAATTAGCTACAATTGGGTAACTAAAGGCTCTGTCTTACCTGTTTGCAGTCATCGGCGGTGAAGCGCGGCGTCGCCGGTAGCGAGGACCGCGCGGCAACGGCGAGAGCGTCGAGCCTATCCACCGGAACGCCGCACGGATGTTGCGCGGGGGCCGAGTTAATTCAAACACGGCGGGTCCCACGTGCTTGCGGTAAGTAAAAAAAGGGCGGGCCGACTGCGATGACGTCGGCCCGCCGCACGTGACTCACCAGCGGCGGCTGTGGCGGCGGCCATCCTGATCGCGGCGCTGTAGCGGTGGCTGTGCCTGCGGCCGTGCAGCACACGTGCCTCACTGGCGGCGGCACGTGCGTCACTGGCGGAGGCTGTGGCAGTGGAGGTTTGACGCACGGCGCTCGAGCCACACTGGCGGCGGCCCGTGCGAGCGGCCGTGCCGCACTCGTGCATCACTGGTGGAGGTTGTGCGGTGAGTATTTAGTTTTGGACATTGTCGATTTTATTTTAGCACCGCGCGGTGTTGGGAACACCACCGCACGGCCCGGGAATTGTACTTTCTCACGAGTGCGCGGTCTATGGCGGCAGATTCCTCCCGTTTCGCCGCCATAGACCGCAGACTCGTGAGACAGGCCTTTAACTAATTATATGCTTTAATTTCAGGTCATCCAAGTAAGATTGTATCATATTTGTTTCAGAATGCTTCAATCTATAATAACTGAAAATTTCATTCAGTTCTCTTAATTTTTAAGAAAGTTATGGGCTTTTGACTGTCCTTGATCACAGCTTTTGAGTTAAGTCAATGGAAAAGCTATGGGGAACAAGATGCTAATTTCAGTATGAAAATGGCCATAACTTTTTTAATACTGAAGATATGAAAGTGAATTAGGTGTCAAATTAAACTTATTGTTATGCTTTATCTGATGGGACAAATTGCAGACTTGATTTTTAAAATCTCAAAATTTTGTAACATTGCTACATATACGTTAGGAATAATTATAACACAATGGGATTGACACAAGAAATTGATATTCCTGGAAAAGAGCAGAACTAGTCAGGAAATAAATGCTTTTTCTTCAGGATGGCACAGTGGTGCAGCAGCAGAGTTGCTACAGTACTGCACCAGAGACCTGGGTTCGATCCTGACTACAGATGCTGTCTGCACCGAGTTGTACGTTCTCTCTGTGACCGAGAGGGGGTTTTCTCCGGGTGCCCCGGTTTCCTCCCACATTTCAAAGACGTGCAGTTTTTCTGTTAATTGCCTTTGGTAAAATTATACATTGTCCCCTTGTGTGTAGGATAGTGCCAGTACACAGGGTGATCGCTGGTCAGCCCGGACTCAGTGGGCCGAAAGGCCTTTTTCCGCACAGTTTGTCTAAAGTAAAGTCTAAAGGTTTTAATTCCAGTCCCCTCGTTCTCCTGCTGATGTTAGATCCATTTCATTGGAAAGGATATTTTTTCACTACCTGAATAAAAGGGACAAAATGACTGAAACCAACACAACTTTGCTGACTCTGTGCGAATACCAGCAATAGCAACATTAATCCAACTTTGCTCTATCAGTTCATTCATGGCGTTTAAACTGAGAGACATTTCCGGTTTACACAGGCTTAGAAAAACATTGCAGCAGTGTAGAGTCGAGAAACCTTCATTCCAAAGTAAGACGACTTGGGTGGCAAACCTACTGCTGAGGATCAAACACATTCTACTCAGAGATGCATAAACTTAACTTACATAATTTGAGGGGAATCGTTAATTATTTTATTACAGAAAGCTTTCTAAAAGAAACATTATTGCTGGTGCAGGACTCCTTTCTCTTCACATCGAGTATATTTTCTACTGGAGAGATAAGGTAGGCATCATATATATGTACGGGCTGCTCTTAAATAGACAACGTTTTGTGTCAGCACAGATATAGCCTCAGTCAGACACACACACCACACGTACACACACACACAGACATACACATGCGACTTGCATGCGGGATCAGTGGATTATTTCTGTACACTTGCTAATCAAGGATGTGCTTAAGTATGGCAACACTGTACTGGAATGTATGTAAGAAAATAATTTCACTGTTTGTTTGCACATGACAATAAAAGCACCATTGAACCATTGAACATACACAGACACACACACACATGGACATACACAGGAGGCATCTCACAGACTTTATGTTGTGCACTGTTTTAGTGTGATTCTTATCCTAGTGGCTTTGATGCTATCTGCCTCACTTTTCAATCACCACCAACCCATCAGCAACTACACCTCCTCCACAATAACACAATGCTCATGTACAAGTAAACACTATCGAATAGCATTTACATGCACACATACTCGTGCTCACAGAGAAATTATTTTCTTCTGCTCACAGAGAAATTATTTTCTTAGCACAAAACAAAAAGCTTTTCACACTACCTCGGTACACATGGCAATAAAGTAAACTGAACTGAACATTAATTCTTTCACTCAAACAGAGCAAAGAATCTGCTCGCATTTCTCTGCATGCACGCATGCAGACGTACACATTACATATCATAGAAACATGCTACACATCACACACATGCTACATAGCACACACATAGACACACAATACATATAAAAACAGAAGTGCACACTACATATCATAAACGCACATACATACATTGTATATCACACATGCACATACACACCGTATCACATACACTATTTATGTCACACACAATATATCACAAACTAAATATCACACTAACACTATATTACACATTATATATTACACACTATATATCACACACTACAGACCACACAAACACTATACATAGCACCATATAGTAGCAGGCCCCCTCGGTCATGACTGACCATGGGTGATGTATCCTAGTTTGCAGGTGATGTGGTCGGATGCAAGCCTGGGCGATGTCATATGGAGGACAGGCTGTTGCCCATGCAGCACGTCCCCCCTCTCCACGTCGCTGATCGATCCAAAGGCACAGCAGGGCCATTACAATTTGGCACCAGCACCTTCGCAGGAGCTGCCAGAGCGAGGTTGTAGACAACGACGAACTGCCTTAGGGGCTCCGACTCCGGAGTTTCTTGAGGTTTACTCCAGGAGTCTTTTCCATGACTGGATATGGCCACAAGGCAGTGGAGGTTTTAAATCAGAGTTTTCCCTCTCCTAGATGGACTGCCTTCCCAGGCTGACGAGCCCCATCTACCCGAGACACATGGGGGCGGGAGCGTCTACCTTCCCGTGCAGGTCTATAGTACCTGCCCACTGCCCATAACACCGTATATCACACCCTAAAAATCACACTCACACAATATATCACACACTACATATCACAGTTACACTATATGTCACGCACACATGTATAGGAGACTTTGATTACCTTTACCAGTTTTAGGTTTCGACCTGGATGATTGTGCTGTGGCGATGGACATTATTGCAATGCAGACACAAGCAACCCAAATGATTTTTGGTCCTGCCATAGTGAAATCAAAATGCCCAGACAGCAATTCTGAAGGCTGGGATACCTCCCAGAGAAGCCAGCAGATGAATCTAAACCAAGGTGCAGAGTTAGCAGCCCAGGGAGGCACTGAATGTTTGCATACTCCGACCTATATTTATAGGGAAGTAGTGACGTTGTTGGAGTGTCTCAGATCGGTCATGAACACAGTCCTTTCAGGCTTCAGTTTTTTTAGCTCATCATTTATTCACATGTTGAACCACCTTATGTTTTTTTTAGCCTCATTTCTTCTGGGTGTTTAATGTATTTTTTACCTACCGCTTCTCTTTTGCAAGCTTACTGCTCCGTGCTAAGTTCTATTCCATGTGCTTTACCTGCCTGACTCGTGTAAACAGCGGGATACTTTTGTTTAGTAAAAGGGGAATGTTATAACCAGCTGTGACTCAGGGACTTTTCCATCTGAAGGTCATCGGGTTCAATGACCCCCTCCAGAGCCCAAATCGTGACTGACAAACCTCAGTGCCTTACGGAGGAAGGGACATTAAATTGAAGCCCCCTCCTGCCCTCACTGGTGTACGTTGACATTCAATGTCTCACCTTCAGAGAAGAGCGAATAAAAAGATACAAAGTGTCTGGGACGGCATGGTGGCGCTGTGGTAGTGTTGCTGCCATACAACGCCAGGGACCCAGGTTCAATCCTGACTACGGGTGCTATCTGTATGGAATTTATATATTCTCCCCGTGACTACGTGGGCTTTCCCAGGATGCTCAAGTCTCCGCCCACTCTCCAAACACGTACAGGTTTGTAAGTTAATTGACTTCGATAAAGATTGTAAATTGTAAATAAGTTGAACAAGTACGTCGGATCTGTCCACTAAGGAAGACACAAACAATCTCCCAGAGGTACTGGAGGACGGAGGATCTAGGGGGGTGGAGGAACTGAAATAAATTTTCATTGGGTGAGAGGTGGTGTTGGGTAGGCTGATGGGACTGAAGGATGATAAATCCCCTGGCCCGATGGACTGCATCCCAGGGTCCTCAGGGAGGTGGCTCTAGAAATAGTGGACGCATTGGTGATTATTTTCCAATCTTCAATAGATTCAGGATCAGTTTCTGTGGACTGGAGAAAAGCTAATGTTATCCCACTTTTCAAGAAAGGAGTGAGAGAGAAAACGGTGAATTACAGACCAGTTAGCCTGACTTCACTGGTGGGAAAGATGCTGGAGTCAATTAGTAAAGAGGTAATAATGGGGCATTTGGACAGCAGTAAAAGGATTAGTCCAAGTCAGCATGGATTTATGAAAGGAAAATTATGTTTGACTAATCTTCTGGAATTTTTTGAGGATGTGACAAGTAAAATGGATGAAGGGGAGCCAGTGGATGTAGTGTATCTAGACTTTCAGAAAGCCTTTGATAAGGTCCCGCACAGGAGACTGGTGACTAAAATTAGAGCACATGGTATTGGGGGAAGGGTGTTGACGTGGATAGAAAATTGGTTGGCAGACAGGAAGCAAAGAGCAGGAGTGAACGGGTCCTTTTCAGAATGGCAGGCAGTGGCGAGTGGAGTGCAGCAAGGCTCGGTGTTGGGGCCGCAACTGTTTACCATATATATTAATGATTTGGAAGAGGGAATTAGGAGCAACACTAGCAAGTTTGCAGATGACACAAAGCTGGGTGGCAGTGTGAACTGTGAAGACGATGTTAGGAGGTTGCAGGGTGACCTGGACAGGTTGAGTGAGTGGGCAGATGCGTGGCAGATGCAGTATAATATAGAAAAATGTGAGGTTATCCACTTTGGTGGCAAAAAGAAGGGGGAAGATTATTATCTCAATGGGGTTAGGTTAGGTAAGGGGGAGGTACAGTGGGACCTGGGTGTCCTTGTACACCAGTCACTGAAAGTTGGGGTGCAGGTACAGCAGGCAGTGAAGAAAGCTAATGGAATGTTGGCCTTCATAACATGAGGATTTCAGTATAGGAGTAAAGATGTTCTTCTGCAGTTGTATAGGGCTCTAGTAAGACCACATCTGGAGTATTGTGTACAGTTTGGTGTCCTAATTTGAGGAAGGACATCCTTGTGATTGAGGCAGTGCAGTGTAGGTTTACGAGATTGATCCCTGGGATGGCGAAACTGTCATATGAGGAAAGACTGAAAAGACTAGGCTTGTATTCACTGGAGTTTAGAAGGATGAGGGGAGATCTTATAGAAACATATAAAATTATAAAAGGACTGGACAAGCCAGATGCAGGAAAAATGTTCCCAATGTAGGGCGAGTCCAGAACCAGGGGCCACAGTCTTAGAATAAAGGGAAGGCCATTTAAGACTGAGGTGAGAACAAACTTTTTCACCCTGAGAGTTGTGAATTTGTGGAATTCCCTGCCACAGAGGGCAGTGGAGACCAAATCACTGGATGGATTTAAGAGAGAGTTAGATAGAGCTCTAGGGGCTGGTGGAATCAAGGGATATAGGGAGAAGGCAGGCACGGGTTATTGATTGGAGACGATCAGCCATGATCTCAATGAATGGCGGTGCTGGCTCGAAGGGCTGAATGGCCTCCTCCTGCACCTATTTTCTATGTTTCTATGTTTCTATGTCCCTAGTGTGTAGGATAGTGTTAGTTTACGGGGATCGCTGGTTGGCATCGACTCAGTGGGCCGAAGGTCTTATTGCACGCTGTATCACTAAAAACTAAAAGTGCTGGAGCAACTCAATGGGTCAGGAAGTATCTCTGGAGTTCATAGATAGGTAACGTTTCAGGTCTGGACTCTTCTTCTGACTTGAAACCTCACATATCCATGTTCTCCAGAAATGCTGTATAACCCGCCGTTACTCCAGCACTTTGTGTCTTTTTTTAATTAAACAGCATCTGCAGTTCCTTGTCTCATCAATGAAGAGTGGACAAGTTCCCAATACTTATCCTCCAGCTAACATCATTATTAGGTTGGCATCGCCATATGTTATACAAACTGGCTGGTGTGAATTTATATTGTACCCCTGACTAATATGGTGTTTACAAAGTGCTATGTTTGGATATCTGTTGTGCTGGTGCAAGTAAGAATTTCATTGTTCTGTTTCAGGACATCTACACTATTAATAAAACTCTCATCTTGACCACTTCCGGTCTGCGTTGTAATTAAATTTGCGCTAAAAACGCTACCCTATATCGCTAGGATTTTTTCGCCACCTTACTCACCGTTTGCTTCTGCTTCAAGCCACCATGTTTTGTTCCGATCGGTGAAATATTAGAAAAGTTATGAAGGTATGTGTGTGATGGAGGGTGTGTGTGTATGTGTATGTGTGTGATGGAGGGTGTGTGTGTATGTGTGTGTGTGTGATGGAGGGTGTGTGTGTATGTGTGTGTGTGTGTGTGTGATGGAGGGTGTGTGTGTGTGTGTGTGATGGAGGGTGTGTGTGTGTGTGTGTGTGATGGATAGTGTGTTTGTGTGTGTGTGTGTGTGTGTGTGTGTGTGTGTGTGTGTGTGTGTGTGTGTGTGTGTGCATGATGGAGGGTGTGTGTATATGTGATGGAGGGTGTGTGTGTGTGATGGAGGGTGTGTGTGATGGATGAGTCCACCAGCCGTGAGTGACTGAACGGTGAGTCCACCAGCCATGAGTGACTGAACTGTGAGTCCACCAGCCGTGAGTGAGTGAACTGTGAGTCCACCATCCATGAGTGACTGAACAGTGAGTTCATCAGCCGTGAGTGACTGAACGGCGAGTCCACCAGCCGTGAGGGACTGAACTGTGAGTCCACCAGCCGTGAGTGACTGAACTGTGAGTCCACCAGCCGTGAGTGACTGAACTGTGAGTCCACCAGCCGTGAGTGAGTGAACTGTGAGTCCACCAGCCGTGAGTGAGTGAACTGTGAGTCCACCAGCCGTGAGTGACTGAACTGTGAGTCTACCAGCCGTGAGTGACTGAACTGTCAGTCCACCGGCCGTGAGTGACTGAACTGTGAGTCCACGAGCCGTGAGTGACTGAACTGTGTCCAAGAATCCATTCGGCCCACAATGTCCATACTAGCCCTCTGGAAACCAATCCCTTCTGCCCCCAACACCCATACAAGTGCTCCAGAAAGCGCCCCCCCCCGACTGGCCACCAATATTGGAATTGGTGGAGAGGTGGAATATTGTGTTGGGGGACCAGCCCTCCCCACGGGTCCCACTTAGTCCTGTATGACAATAAAACACTCTTGACTCTTGACTATGCTGCAACATTGAGCATGCATTTGGCCCGAAAGTAACTTGAACTGCCCAGTGATTATGGGATACTTTATATCAAACAAATTCTACCATGCAAACAAAGATTAAGCATTGATGGGAGATTTAAGGGAAGTACATAGGATTGGTTAAAGAGAGTAGATAGAAGGAAGCAGGGCAGCACGGTGGTGCAGCGGTAGAGTTGCTGCCTTACAGCGCCTTCAGCACCAGAGACCCGGGTTCAATCCCGACTATGGTTGCTGTCTGTACGGAGTTTTACGTTCTCCCCGTGACCGCGTGGGTTTTCTCCGAGATCTTTGGTTCCCTTCCACACTCCACAGACGTACAGGTTTGTAGGTTAATTGGCTTTGTATTGTAAATTGTCCCTCGTGTGTGTGTAGGATAGTGTTAATATGTGGGGATCGCGAAGGGCCTGTTTCCATGTTGTATCTCTAAACTAAACTAAACCATAGATTCTGCCTGACCTGTTGTTACGCCTGCACTTTGTGTTTTTCTCAAAGTTCCAGCAAATGCAGTTCTTCTTGACTCCAGCTATTTCTATTAACAGCACAGTGGCTCAGCTGGTAGAGCTGCTGCCTCACAAACAGTGCCGGACATCTGAGTTCAATCCTGACCTCGGGTGCTGTCCTTGTGGAGTTGGTACGTTCTCCCTGTGACTGCGTGGGTTTACTTCGGGTGTTCCGGTTTCCTCCTACATCTCAAAGACGTGTAGATTTGTAGGTTAATTGGCCTCTGTAAAATTGCCTGAAATGCATAGGGATAAGGTAGGATGTGTGATTGGGTGATCGATGGTCAGCATGGACTTGATAGATCGAAGGGACTGTTTCCAGTCTGTCAGTCAGTCAATGTAGGTTGTTTGAGTGCCTGCTTTCACAATCTCCTTAGGCTTTGGATTCCAAACCACCCTCTGTGTAAAATCATTCAAGAATCAAGAGTGTTTTACTATCATAGGTCCCAACATATAAGTTCATAAGTTCTAGGAGCAGAATTAGGCAATTTGGCGCATCTATCTTTCTGATCTATCTTTCCCTCTCAACCCCATTCTCCTGCCTTCGTCCTATAACCCCTGACACCTTTACTAATCAAGAATCAGTCCATTTTCACTTTACAAATATCCATTGACTTTGTCTCTACAACCATCTGTACCAATGAAATCCACTGATTCACCACCTCTGACTAAAGAAATTCCTCCTCATCTCCTTTGTAAAAGTACGTCCTTTTATTCTGGGGCTATAGCCTCTGGTCCTGAACTCTCCCACTAGTGGAAACATCCTCTCCACATCCACTCTATCCAGTCCTTTCACTATTCGGTAAGTTTCAATGAGATCTCCCTCGTCCTTCTAAACTCGTCCTTCTAAAATAGAACAATGAAATTCTTACTTGCAGCAGCACAACAGATAAGTAAACATAGTACTCTGTAAAACCGGTAGTTCCCTCTCAACCCCATTCTCCTGCTTTCTCCCTGTAACCTTTTACACCCTTACTAATCAAGAACTTATCAAGACGTGGGAAAGGGACAGAAGACAGCATTTGGTTGTGGAGCACAGGTGCTCATTTTCTCTAGTACTTTTCCAATATCTCTCTGAAACCCATTTTCACACTGGCTCTGGACAATCCTTCCAGAAAGTGTGGTCCAGATCACAACAACTTGTTCCATGGACATTTTTCTGCACCTTAAATCACCTTTGGTTTATTTTGCCGATTACCCCTTACCAACACTTCTCTTGCAGATACAACTTATTCTTAAGATTTCAAGTACCTTGATTAAAAGGCACTGATGTCAAAGACTTCTGCCGTAACAGCCTTAAGGCAGTAGCATCTATAAAAAGCTTAAATATTCTTACTTTTTGTTGCTGCCATGAAATAAATAAATAAAAGTTTGCTTTAAGCAAACAATAACTGAACTCAAAGAAAAGATAATTTGCTAATTTTCCTAAGTGGCTTAAATCAACATGCACACAGGGCAGCACAGTGGCACAGCGGGTAGAGCTGCCACCTTACAGCACCAGAGACCCGGGTTCGATCCTGACAATGGGTGCTGTCTGTACGGAGTTTGTACGATCTCCCTGTGACCACATGGGTTTTCCCTGGGTGCTCCGGATTCCTCCCACATTGAAAAAAAGTGCAGGTTTGTAGGTTAATTGACCTCTGTAAATTGTCCCTAGAGTGTATGATCGAACTAGTGTATGGGTATTCGCTGGTCAGAGTGGACTCGGTGGGCTGAATGGCCTGTTTCCACACTGTATCTCCAAACTAAACTAAACCAAAACAAATCTAAATTCAGTGTGTGTGTTTTGTCCATGATTAATCTGCCCCAGGAGTGATCTGTTGTGCTTTTGTAACCCGAGCTGACAGTGATAGCTAAGGAAACACAGCTTAGACCTTCATGCAACATGTAAGTCTGGAGTCATGAGTGTTTAATTGTCATTTTACCAAAAACAGAACAATGAAACTCTTACTTGCAGCAGCATAGCAGGTCTGCAAACTCAGTACTCGGAGATAACCATTTTTATTTCAAAATATACCTTATTCAAGTAAAAAAATATATACAATACAGGAACCGTACAAAAAATTCATCCGACATTCTCGGAGGCTATACAAACATTCAATACTGTTACACAATACACACCAAAATTTCAATAAATTAAAAAATCATGAATTGATTGATTGAATTGATTGAAGGATACAGCATGGAAATAGGCCTTTGACCCACCGTGTCCATGCCGATCATCGATTGCCTATTCACAGACCACCTGAGAGAGCAGCCAGACATTTCGTTTAATGTGTTCGCCAAAAAGCATCCTTGTAGCGCAAGATGTGTGTTAGTGTGTTTGTGCATGTGCGTGCATGTGCGTGTGTATGTGTGTGCATGTGTGTGCGTCTGCGTTATTAGCAAACGTTGCCAATAATGTGATAGTGTTTCAAAACAAAGTCCAGCGGCTCATCCCAAATCCACATAAAGGGATCTTATAGAGGTGTACAAAATCATGAGAGGATAGATCGGGTAGATGCACAGAGTCTTTTACCCAGAGTAGGGGAATCGAGGACCAGAGGACATAGGTTCAAGGTGAAGGGGAAAAGATTTAGGAATAGGAATAGGAATACTTTATTGTCACATGTGACTAAGCACAGTGAGATTCTTTGCTTGCATACACAATGTATACAAATAGCAGCCACCTACGGCGCTGACAAAGTTACAAAGCACGCCGGCTCCCTCTTTTGTCCCCCCTCCCCCCACCACAGCAGTTCCCCCACGCCTGGTCCCCATTGTCCTTTGCCCCCCCCCCCCCCTCATTGTAATCCGAGGGTTAACTTTTTCACACAGAGGGTGGAGTGTGTATGGAACAAGCTGCCAGAGGAGGTAGTTGAGGCTGGGATTATCCTATCATTTAAGAAACAGTTGGACAGATACATGGATAAGACAGGTTTGGATGGGTATGGACCAAGCGCAGGCAAGTGGGACTAGGGTAGCTGGGACATTGTTGGCCAGTGTGGGCGAGTTGGGCTGAAGGGTCTGTTCCCACACTGTATTTATCTATGACTCTATGACTGTAAAACCACATGAGGAAAAAAACACAATACGCTGGAGGAACACAGAGGGTCAGTCATCATCTGTGGGGGGAATGGATAGGTGACATTTCAAATTGGGACCCTTCTTTGGACCTGAACCGAAATGTCACCTATCAATGTCCTGTAGAGATGCTGCCTGATGTCTGGAGAACATGGGTAGGTGGCGTTTCGGGCCGGGACTCAACAAAAACCGTCACCTATCCAAGTTCTCCAGAGGTGTTGTCTGACCTACTGACTTTATGCCCTTTTTTGTAAACTGGCATCTGCAGTTCCCTTCTTGTCTAAAGCCAGACAAAGCCTTACGATTATATTACCACATGCTTATCGTGGTCTACTTGGAGACGATACCTACACAGTGAAAGTAGTGTCAATTTCAGCAACTAAAATGGAGTAAGCAAGGAGAATGGAGTGATGCAGTGTTAGCACAGTGTCTTTTCACTGTAGGAGGCTGGATTTGAATGCAGCCAGGAGCATTGAGCTGAAAGCCTCCTCTCTCCTCGAATCCCAAGTGGATTGACTCAAGCCACAGACTCAACACAAGACTACAGTGAAAATCCAAGCATGAGTTGGCATTCAGTTGCCTTTTGCTCCAAAAGAAACCGCAGAGAAGGCCAATAGAGGAAATGGAAAAATCCATACTGAAGCAGGGAAAAGCACAGAGAGGTTGGAGAGAAGTGGAGGAGAAGGTTGTCTGGCATCACCTGATGCACATTATGCAAGAAATGAGTGTCTGTGATGGGTGCGGAGATGAAAATTGCCACAGCAACATTCCTCAACTTTGCAAACATTTCCCCTTCCAACGGATACAATTTGTCCATGTTTGAGGACGCAAATTCACTTTATTTGAATTTTGTGGTGCACTGTGCACTCACATAACTGCAGCTGCCAACACAAGCAATAAACGGCAATAGCAGTTTTGTTTTTCTTTCTGCATATTTTACATGATGAACATAAACAAAATGTACTTAAAGAGGGACAAGAATAGTCATCACAACCAAGAAGGAATTATTATGCATGAGCTAATAAAAATAAAATATCCCCATAAGACTCAGCAGGTCAGGCAGTGTCTGTGGAGAGAGTAATAGGGGTTCAAAGCCTTTGATTAAAACCCATCAGAAACTATGCTGTACAACTTTTTCAAACGGGGGTGACGGGTGTATGGAACAAGGTGTAAGAGGAGGTAATTGAGGCAGGAACTATAACAGCATTTAAATGATACTTGGACAAGTATATGATTGGGAAAGGTGGAGAGGGATGTGGTCCACATGTGGGTAAATAGGACCATTTTACATGGAGCGGAGAACATAGCCATACAACACAAGAACAGGCCCTTTGGCCCACAATGTTTGCACTGAACATGTTAACCTGATCACTTCTACCTGTATATGATCCATATCTGTTTACTTGCACTACCATATACTTATCTGAAGCCTCTTAAATGCCACTATCAAATCTGCCTTCACCCCCACCCCTGGCATAGAGCATTTATAATTTTACTGAAGCCAATTAACCTATAAAACTGTACATTTTAGGAGTGATGAACATTTTAGTTTATTAGTTTAGTTGAGTTTAGGGATACAGCTCAGAAACAGGCCCTTCGGCCCACCAAGTCCACACCAACCAGCGACCCCCATATCTAGCACTATCCTACACACTAGGGCAAATTTACAAGCTTTACAGATGCCACTTAACCTACAAACTTGTATGTCTTTGGAGTGTGGGAGGAAACCGGAATAACGGGAGAAAGCCTTCGCAGTCACAGAGAGACCGGGCAAATTCTGTACAGACAGTATCCATAGTCAGGATTAAACCGGAGTCTCTGGCTGGAAGGCAGCAACTCTACCGCAGCACTACCGTGCCGCCCCTAAATTTCATGATTGCTGAAGTTTCTTCATACTACAGAGCAATTTACAATGGCCAATTAAAGGCCATATTCGAGAAGGTGGGGCTTTGGATCAGGGCTTGCTAGGCAAAAAACATTGAAAGTATTTTGTAGAAACAAGGAACTGCAGATAGAAACAGAATGCTGGAGCAACTCAGTGGGCCAGGCAGCATCTCTGGGGAGAAGAAATGGTTGACGTTTCGGGTCGATAGCCTTATTCAGACTGAGAGTCAAGGGAGAGGGAAACTAGAAATATGGATGGGTAAGGTGTGAAAAGGTGTGTCAAAGTAGACGATGATCAAGGAAATGTAGAATGGTTCATTGTTGGCTGACGTAAAGGAGACAACGAAACATATAAACAACCTAGCAGTATGAATATTGATTTCTCCAACTTCAAGTAAACCTTGCTTTCCATCTCTCCTCATCCCTCCTCCACCCTAGTTCTCCGACTACTATCACTGTCCTCTTGATTAATTTTACTATTTGTTAGCTTCCCCATAGCCAACAATGAACCATTTTACATTTAATCATCATCTGCTTTGATCAATCGTTTTCTCACCTTACATTCTCATTGTAGCCTTCCATATCTCTAGTTTCTCTCTCCACTGACTCTCAGTCTGAAGAAGGGTCTCGACCCGAAACATCACCCAATCCTACTCTCCAGAGATGTTAACTATTCAGATTCAGATTCAGATTCAGAAAACGTTATTGTCTGTCGTAACAGAAAATCTTCTTTGGCGTGGCTCAACACACAAACAGGGCAATGTACTGATAAGCAGCCATACAACACAGATTTCTGCGAGCACACACCGTGTGTATAGATCTTAAAAGCAAGTATAAGGATTACCGTGGTAGTCATACTTGCTGTCGTTAAATACCGCACTTAATGACTCAGAAACCACTAAACAACTCAGAAAACATACGGGAGCAACACGCCACGAGTCGCTCACAGAGTAGCGCCCCGCCCATTAAGTGTCGTTTCTGCAGCCATACATTACAAAACGAAGACGACCCGAGACACAACACAATTTACACATACATCCATCACAGCGCTGTGATGGAAGGCAAAAAAACTTATCTCTCCACTGCACTCCCCCCCCCCCCCCCGATCTATCCCGCTGAGTTACTCCAGAATTTTGTGTCTATCTTCATTATAAACCTGCATCTGCAGTTCCTTCCCTCACAAGGATCTGTGGATGCAGCTTTACAAAAACCACAAAGTGCTGCAGTAACTCAGCGAGTCAGGCAGCATCTCTGGAGATCATGGATAGGTGACATTTTGGGTCAGGACTCTTTAGGTAAAATCAAGAATTATTATTACTATAAATTATTCCTCCATGCTTTGTATTGGTTTTGTGATCCTATTCTTTTAAACCCCCCCCCCCCCCGATTCCCTGCAAAATTGAGCTGACCAAGCAAAGAGCTAATGTCACGCAGTTTGTAACCTGGAAAGATTAGCTGTTTCCAATCAAACTCCAAGGAGGCCTGAAAGGTAAAAGATTGGCGTTGTGCTGTAAAAAGTCAAAAACATTTAGAGGTAATTTAGGCAGGCAATCATGTTATTAAGATCATATTAAACCTCATGAATCTGCTCACCGGTGAACAATTAGTCACAGCTGCTTTTGCTCACACCTTGTTGAATCTAGTTTTAATGAGTTCAGCAGCTACCATCTGTGACTTTAAATAAAGCCTCACCACTCACTGTTCAGGAGCTGGGCTGCAATGAAAAGTTTCATTTACAACATCAGCAGGTCAACTGGGAGCTGATAAACTCCAGTAAAGTCCTCAATCAGGCAAAACCAACAACTTCCAATGAAATTTATGTGCAATTTGTAATTTGGGTGTAATTGCATACGGCATATGAGCTCAGTGGGCTGTTTCCATTTGGTACTTAAACGGGGACTGTATTTATGTGTGGCAATAATCTTACATGATCAATGTAAAAAAATGAATTTCACTGTACCTTGGTGCACATGATGATACATGAACCTTTGGCATTTAGAGATACAGCGCGGGAACAGGCCCTTTGGCATACTGAGTCAAGAGTGTTTTATTGTCATATGTCCCAGATCGGACAATGAAATTCTTGCTTGCTGCACCACAACAGAATATGTAAACATAGTACATAATGGGGGAAGAAAAGTTCAGTGTGTGTGTATATATACACATGCACACATACTCAATAAATATACAAATATGGTGCACTAATAGTATTATTATTGCACTATATTATCCGGCCTGATCAGCGATCATCTCATATACCAACACTAACTAACATTATCCTGAACATGAGGGACAATTTAAAATGTCGCCAAAGTCAATTAACCTACAAACCTCTACATCTTTGGAGCGTGGGAGAAAACCAGAGTACCCAGGGCAAACCCAAGCAGCTACAGGGAGAACATGCAAACGCTGTACAGTGAGCACCTGAGGTCAGAATTGAACTCGGGTCTCCGGTGATGTGAGGTAGCAGCTTTACCAGCTAACAGTGATAGCCATAAAACCACAGTCGACAAAATGCACCAATAATTGTTAAGGCACTATCAACAAACTATGGAAGAACTCTGTTCCTACTGCAGTGAAGAAATATTTATGAGTACTCATACTGTACCATTAGAAACATATCACTGTACAAGGGCCATTCGACATGATTAGAAATGTTGGCATGCATTTCAATGCATTGACAGCTATTTGCCCAGATAAGGCATTGACATCCAACAGAATCTTGTCCCAACTCAACAGCATTGTCTCCCTATTAATTGCTACCCCAAGAGCCAACTTGAGCAATCCCAATCCCAATCAGAACTTTAGCTCAAATCACTTCCTCTTTTCCCCTCTCCCAACAGTTTGAAAATGCACACCTCGAGGTTCAGGGACAGTTTCTTCCCATCTGTTATCAGGGAACTAAACCATCCTGTTGCCAACTAGGGAGTGGACCTGAGCTACCATCTACCTCATTGGAGACTCGTGAACTATCTTAATTGGACTTTACTGGAATTTATCTTTTACTAAACATTATTCCCTTTATCCTGCATCTGTATGCTGTGGACGGCTTGATTGTAATCATGTATAGTCTTTCCATTGACTGGATAGCAGGCAATAAAAAGCTTTTCACTGTACCTCAGTGCACATGTCAATAAATTAAACTCAACGAAACTAAATTAAACTAGACCAAACTAAACTAACTAAACTAAACTAAAATAAACCCATTCTCTGCATTAAAGCTGAAATCTCATCAACTGTGTGATAAATTATTCAGATATTAATTAGTCAGAACACGAGCCAGTCGTAGGAATGAAGAGGAGCATTTCTGATTAGTATTTTAAATTCACAATGAAATTGGGAATATTGAATGTACAAGTGTTGGCTGAGTCTATCTGCACACAAACAGTATAACAAGGCACTAAGCACTGATCCCAAGAAATTTAAAATGCAAGTACACAGTTTGAACCATTATGGTTTCATGCATAATTATCTTTGCAGCTCATAGACAAACAAAGCATATTTTTATGGTGCATGGATTTACAACTAAATGTATTAATCAACTCGAAAGGAATTATATGGCAAATAAATAGGCTATTTGAAGATGACTGCACTGTGCTATGACTCACACATATCACCTTCTACTCTCTCCCATCTCACCCCATTTGTGCTCTTTTCTCCCACGTTCATTTACTTCATTCTCCAATCCAAAAATAAAACTTTCCAAAATCACTCTATGTGCGAGCAAATTGCATTTTCTACCCGACTGCCTAAATGAAGTTTACCTCCTTATTTCCTCATTTAATTCATTGCTGGACATCCTGCGTCTGTGGTCTCATTTTTCATCCCCTTGTTATTGGGGGCATAATTTATCTCTCATAATTTTAAAATGTGTCTATGTAAGATAAACAGACATTACACCATGGGGCGACACAGTGGCGCAGTGGTAGAGTTGCTGCCTTACAGCGCTTACCGTGCCAGAGACCCCGGTTCGATTCAGTCTAGGGGGTGCCGTCTCTACGGAATTTGTACATTCCCCCCGTGACCGCGTGGGTTTTCTCCGAGATTTTCGGTTTCTCCCACACTCTAAAGGCATACAGGATTGCAGGTTAATTGGCTTGGTATAAATGAACATTGTCCCTAGAGTATCGAATGGTGTTAATGTGCGGGGATCGCTGGTCGGTGCAGACTTGGTGGGCCAAAGAGCCTGTTTCCCTGCTCCAAACTAAACTAAACTAAACTAATTAATATTATGAAAGGGACATTCGGTTCGTAATTATTATTTTTATGAAAAGCACAATTCTGATACAAGCCAATAAAAGGGTCAGTTTCTTTAGTCAGAGGGAGGTGAATCTGTGGAACTCATTGTCACAGACGGCTGTGGAGGCCAAGTCAGTGGGTATTTTAAAGCGGAGATTGAAAGGTTCTTGATTAGTAAAGGTTTCAAAGGTTATGGGGAGGGCAGGAGAATGGGCTTGAGAGGAAAGATCAGCCATAATTGAATGGCGGAGTAGACTCGATGGGCCGAATGGCCTTATTCTGCTGTTGATACTTGTGAACTTAGGAACATGAAGATTTACGAGGACTTGAGGGCCTGAGCTATAGGGAGAGGTTGGGCATGCTCAAACATTATTCCTTGAAGTGCAGGAGGATGTGATGATCTTATAGAGTGTGTATAGGATCATGAGTGTAATGGATAGGGTAGATGCACCGTCCTTTGCCTAGAGTAGGGGTATCAAGAACCAGAGGACGCACATTTAAAGTGAGAGGGGAAAGGTTTAATAGGAACCTGAGGGACAACTTTTTCACACAGAGATTGGTGGGTATATGGAACAAGCTGACAGAGAAGGTGGTTGAGGCAAACACAACAACAACATTTAAAAATGCATTTGGACAGGTACATGGATAGGAAAGGTTTAGAGGGATATGAGCTAAATGCAGGCAGGTGGGACTAGCATGGATAGGGTATGTTGGTCGGCGTGGGCAAGTTCAGCTGTAGGCCCTGTTTCTGTACTGTATGACTCTGTGACCATGACTTCTCTGCATGTTAGAATTGTTTTACCCCTTTCTTTATCCAGTTCTGATTAAAAGTCTTTCACACAAAGCATTGTGCTAGGTCACTCTGATGATCAATTGATATGATCATAATTTATTGCACTCTGGTGTATATGACAATAAATTAATCTGAATCTGAATCTAATATTAATTAATGTGAAATATTAACTAATTTGAAATATTAATTATAATAAATAAATTAAAGCACTTTTCCATTCTGGTATGAGGCACCATTCAAATGAACGAGACACAATGAGACTCTTGGAACAAGCACGTCATTCCAATCTCCATCATGGCAGGAGAATACCAGGTTGACAGAGAGAAAGATTCAAGGATGTTCTAAAAGATTGATCCTGAGAATCTCTGGCCCATAAATTCATAATAAGTCATAGGGGCAGAATTGGGCCATTCGACCCATAGAGTCTACTCTACAATTCATTCACGGGTAATCTGTCTTTTCCACTAAAGCCCACTCTTCTGCCTTCGCTCTGTAACCTTTAACGCCCTTACTAATCAAGAACCTGTCAATCTCTGATTTAAAAATACACAAAAACTTGGCCTCCCCGGCTGTCGACGGCAAAGAATTCCACAATCGTCTATGAGCTCAATACCATTCCGAAAGGTCCATTTCCAGTTTTGTGTTAAGATCCTCCAGGTCTTGCATTGGGCATATACAACTGAAGGACAACACCATCTTACCAATGGCCCAACCACTAACTCCGTCAGACCCCACCTATCCCACAATCTTAGGTACCCTCAATAGTCTAATCATACACCCAGCAGAACTGAGCCACTTAACGTCTGTTGTCTATCTTCTGATTCCTGCCAAAATATTTCATTAAATGAAGGACTAAGTGCTGCAGGAATTCTGCAGTCCAGGCACCATCTGCGGAGCGAAATGCATAGGCTATGTTTCGGGACCAGACCCTTTGAAGTTCTGCTGTTCCTCCAATTTCACCTGCAGCCTCTTGTGTCTCCATATCGTTAAGTATGCTGTCCTCATTTAAGTGATTCATGCTCCTGGCACTCACAGGTTACTCCGAGAAGCTTTAAAACTCCACTTCGTCTGGTGGATCATAGGTTAAGTAACTGATTGGGTCACAGCTGGATCTAATTTCTTCTTTGCATTACTACCTTGAGCTGAACTATCTGCAGCTTTGTAATTCAGAGTTAATGTGCAGGCCAACCAAGAGTGAAGTGAACCTTCGTACACCACAACTAAACTTTGATTGAACACCACAAACACCAACTATACACCCACTAGCCAAAAACCCCCACAAAGTGTAACTCAGCAGGTCAGACAGCATCTGGGGAGGGAATGGACAGGTGAGGCAGGCGCTATCACACTGTTTAATAAGCAATTAGACAGGTACATGTACATAAGGATCTGAGGAAGGGTCATGACCCAAAACCTTGCCTGTCCATTCCCTCAACTATGCTGCCTGACCTGCTGAGTTCCTCCATCATTTTATGTTTTGTTGGTGAATCTTTACTATGATCCCTCTATATCAAGTATATCCTTTCTCAAATGAGAACAAAACTTCACACAGTTCTCAAAGCCTGGTCACAGCAAGTCTCCAATTGTAATAAAACATCCTTGATCTAGCATGCTGTCAATCCTTTATAAGCAACATTGAAGATACCACATTTTACAAGAGTGTTATTAAACATAACTTTGACATCTCCATGCAGAGGCTGAGAACATTTATTCAACTGCGTATCAATTTTGTAAATCAATTATTTTCTAAGAGTCAAGAGCTTAGTATATTCTGCCATATTACTGAGTAACAAGTTTTTCTCCTTCATTTGACCAGTTGAACCACATCCAGAGTGAAGAAGGGTCCAACTCGAAACATCACCTATCCATGTTTTCCTAGAGATGCTGCCTGACCCGCTGAGTTACTCCAGCACTTTGTGCCTCCTCTCACAATTGTCCATTTGTCCCAAAACCTCTAACATTTATCGTGGATAAATCATATTGACCTTGTGCCTTATTGAGGGGAAATTATTGAACGGTTTGTCTTTTGTGTCATTCCTATGATGGAACAGTTTGCATTTGTGTCTATCTGCATATCTATTGACTCTCTCAGTTGAGATAATGACCTTGTTGTCATGTTATCCGACACTGAAGCATAAATTCCTACAAAATGAGAGCCATGTCATCTGCTTGAGTTGTAATGTTGGACAGATTCCCATTTTATCACTTCTTACACTAATCCTACATTAATCCCATTTTTTTATTCTCCATGCATTCATCAACTAGCCCAGATTCTTCCACTCAGCTGCACACTAGAGGCAATTTACAGTGGCCAATTAACTGACCAACGCCCATGTTTTGGAACGTGAAGGGGGGAAAGATTTAATAGGAACCTGAGAGGTAACTTTTTCACACAAAGGGTCGTGGGTGTATGGAACGACTGCCGGAGGAGGTAGTTGAGGCAGGCGCTATCACACTGTTTAAGAAGCAATTAGACAGGTACATGGATAGGACAGATTTGGAGGGATATGAGCCAAACGCAGGCAAGTGGGACTAATGTAGATGGGGCATGTTGTCGGTGTGGGCAGGTTGGACCAAAGTGCCTGTTTCCACACTCTATGACTATGACTCTATGACTCCAGCATCTGTAGTCTCTTGCTCTTTCAATACAAAGTCAAGTGCCACAGAACAGATTGTGAGCTCCCTAGTACCAGGGAGAAGTATGATGTCGGAGAAAAGTACATAACTGAGGAGGAGAAATATCCATTGCCTGCCTCTGTTTCCTGACCCTTGTCTCTGTGGTGGAGTCCAAGATTGTGTGTAAAGATTAGTGGGTGGTTCATTCCTTTCTGCACATGAACTGGTGAAAACATGCATACTGCCATATTCCATTTAACACAATAACAAACCAGATCATGCATGGGAAAATTGACTATGTATTATGAACTACATCGAGAGTTTCCAGGTTTTTATAGTGGAACCACAGATAATGATGCACATTTTTTTCTTGGAAACGAGAACTGGGCTTGTGTAATAGACACTGCTTGTTGTTGTCTCAGTACAGATGGGTTCTTTACGTTGGAAAAACTCCCAAATTCGCAGAGAAGTCTAAGAGTACTCTTCCAAAGAAAGAAATACAAACTTTCTTTCAACAGATGGAAAGGTTTTGAAAACCGAAAAGAACCTTTGCTACCGACTACCTCATCCACTCAGGGTTTTATGAACTACAGTAAGTGTCCTAAGCACACTGTCCTGAATCAACAAACATTTGTTGGGCTGACACACAGGAGAGAAAATCTAGATACAGGTCCACCACGGATTTTTCGCCAACTGCTGGTCCGGCATTTATTTTAATCCAGACAAAATTACGAGTCCACTTGAAATACCCCCTCCCCCCCCCCTCCCCCCACACCCCACCCCAAAAGTCCCCCTGAAAATGTTGTGGCTAGGCCTGTGAACAAAAATTTAATGTTGCCTGAAGACACACGGGAAACACCATTGGCGATCTCTTTCTGCAATAATATGGACAACGTTCAGAGATTCCAGCAATCAAATCATCCCAAGATATTGAATGTTATATATATCCATAGTTAACATAATTTCATTCCTTTCCTTTTGTGTTCTAAAACCATATGGGAAACGGTTTTATAATGAAGGTTTGTACTTCACGTTGCCTCTGGATAGCAGTCAACAGAATCAAGGACCATTTACACCCTGGTCATTCCTTCTTCTCCCCTCTCACATCTAGAAGAAGACACAAACGTTTGAAATCACCTATCACCAGATTCAGGAACAGCTTCCACCCTACTGAACCGGTCCTCTCATAAGCTAACGGTGTAGTCCCAATCTCCCAACCTACCTCATTGTGGCCCTTGCACTATTTTCTATCTACACTTCCTCTGATACTGTAACGATATAATATTATAACACTATATCCTGCACTCTGGTATTTTTCTCTTTGCACTATCTAGTTTACTTGCGTATAGATTGATTGTACTCAAGTATAGTATGATATGATTTGATAGCACATTCACAACGTTTTTTACTGTATCTCAGTACGTGACAAAAATAAACCAATGACACAAAGTGGTGGAGTAAATCAATGGGTCAAGCTGGAGAACATGTATAGGTGACGTTTTGAGTTGGGGTGGTTCTTCAGACTGATTGTAGTGATGAGAATGTGGGAAGAGGAAGAGAGCGGAGCGGGACATAGCCTGGCAAATGATAAGTGGAAAGGACATCAAGTACTGGAGTATGTCAGTGGGTCAGGCAACATCTCTGGAGAACATGGATAGGTGACACTTCGGGTCGGGACCCGGGTACAGATGAGGGGACTTTTTGATTGGCAAAGTAGCATTTAGTACGTTATGGACTTGGATTCTAAAATATTAGCTGCTCCTTCATTATTCAGGTCGATTACCAATTGTCCGGCACCCTTGGTTTCAGAGCCGTATTAACCCTTTTGCCAGATCAACAAAGATCAAGGTTTCTGGGGGGGCCGAGATACCGGCCTGCAAATTCAGACTTTGAAGTTGGCTATGGGAATTGATCTGCTGGCTCTACCCGAGCCAGAGATCCAGAGCCCGGGCCGCAGAGGGCAAATTCACCCTGCCGATCAGCCACAGAATTCCATAGTTCTCCACATTGTATCCCTCTTGAGATCCCACATTCCCTAGCTAATAATGGGCCTACCAGGGCACTACCCTGCCTGAGGTTATTTGTGGCTGGCCCTGATGGGGCCTGGTCTTTCATTACCTCCAGCTCTTCACCTCCACCTAAATCAGTCAGAAGAAGGCCCCCAACGTGAAAAGTCTACCATCCTTTTTCTCCAGAGATGCTGCCTGACCCACTGAGTTACTCCAGCACTTTGTGTCTATCTTTGGTATGAACCTTTTGTTGCTTGCTTCCTTTTAGTTTAATTTAATTTAGAGATACAGCGCGAAAACAGGCCCTTCAGCCCATCGAGTCTGTGCCGAACAGGGACCCCCATACACTAGCACAAGGGACGATTTACAATTTTTACTGAAGCCAAATTAACTTACAAAACCTGTACATTTTTGGAGTGTGGGAGGAAACCGGGGCATCTGGAGAAAACCCACGTAGTCACAGGGAGAACGTACAAACTCCATGCAGTCAGCGCCCAGAGTCAGGATTGAACCCGGGTCTCTGACGCTGCACCTCTACCATGTGCCACCATGTCGCCCTCTTTCTATCTTTTGGGAGACACCAGCACTACTTGCTGCACCAACTGTGATGCACCCCCCCCCCCCCCCTATTGATATTGGGAATTGGATGTAAGCATGGAGATAGACAAATTATTGATTAGAACGGGCGTCAAGGGTTATGGGGAGAAGGCAGTGAAATGGGATTATGAGGCAGAGATCAGCCAGGATTGAATGGTGGAGTAGACTCGATGGGCCGAGTGGCCTAATTCTACTCCTATAACTTGTGAACTTGTAAGCCAGCAAAATATGTGGCCGGCAGTATCTTCCTTGGCTGGTGTGGGTGTGGTGTGTCGAGGAGACTCTGTGCAGGCCAAAGTGTTGCCATCCGTCAGTTCGACAAAGTGTTGTTCAAACCTGCAGAGATCCAAATAATTTGGCCGCCAATAGAACCAAGTAGAACAACCAGCTTTACTTGAATGGAAGCTTCATCCATGCAACCTTCACAGCAATCTCTGTGCACCATAACCTTGTCCAAGTAACACCTTGTGCCCACATTTCATGATCCAAGCATAAAAGTTCAACACTGAAGCTCCACATTAACGCACAACAATTTCCTCCATTATCCCAACAAGCTTGGGTTATGTCCAGTTCAGTACAATGGGAATGCTGTTCAATGTGTTTGGGAGAGACGGCCCTGTATTTTTAAAGATTGGTGCTTTGGTCGACTATTTTCCTTGGACCCTGCTCAGATTTATATTCATCCTGCCCAGTTTGCCGAATTATCTAACCTGCCACTGTGCCTCAACGTGTAAGGAGAGCTATTTTTGTAGATCAGTTCCCGTTCCAAGAACTACAGCCCTTGACAAACCAGGTCTGTGTTGCTCAGGACTTGACTGTATCTCTCTGTCTCACAGGTGTTTTAAATTATTTTTATTAAAACATTGAACTGTGAAAATTTCCATCTCAGCCCTAACTGCTTATACTCAATGACTTCATACGTGATAGGAGCAGAATTAGGCCATTCAGCCCATCGTCTACTCTGCCATTCAATCATGGCTGATCTATCTCCCTCGTAACCCCATTCTCCTGCCTCTCCCCATAACCTCTGACACCCGTACTAATCAAGAATCTATCTATCTCTGCCTTAAATATATTCACTGACTTGGCGTCCACAGCCTTCTGTGTCTGTGGATTTGTGGCTTGGTGTTAATGCAGTGCAGCAACAGGCAGGTCGGTCCAAATTCCTTCCCTTTCGTACCTAACCTCAGATCAAAGATAATTTGGTATCGGTATTGGTCCACATTGTCATGTGTTCTGAAATGAGGTGAAACTGTTGTTGGGGAAGGCAGGAGAATGGGGTTGAGAGGGAAAGATAGATCAGCCAGGATTGAATGATGGAGTAGACTCAATGGGCCGAATGGCCCAACTCTGCTCCAATGTCTTATAAATGTATGAACATGAACTATAGTATGGTACCAATGTACGAACTCTGAACAGACAGCACCCGTAGTCTGGATCAAACCCAGGTCTCTGGAGCTGTAAGGCAGCAACTCGACTGCTGTGCCCCTGTTCCTCCCACTGGTTTTGAAAGGGAGCATCAAAGAGCTTTAATTTGCAATGCATTGGAACCAACACCAATTTCAGGCAAGTGCACAGGGCTCCTCGTGATCCAACATGGCAGGAGGTGAATCTCAAGTCAATGATCGAAAAGTTGAGCCCACCTGCCTCTAATTCTGGTGAATTTTCTCCCAGTTAAGCCAATTTGAGGAGCATTTGATGACTAGTCAGGTTTTTTTCTCATTGAGCTGATGCCATTCACTGACCACACTCACTGTGGTCTTGGATATTGTTCCCTACTCGAGCCCCAGGTTTGTGAGGCAAAGCTGGCCAGCTGTACTCCTAGAAAGGCTTTAACAGCCGATGATGCCCCAATTCCGGGTAAGAGAACGACCCTATCTCATTGGAAACCTTCAAACTATCTTTAATCGGACTTTAATTGGACTTTATCTAACAGTAACCGATATACCCTGGCCACAAACTCTTTGAATCACTTCCCTCTGGAACGCGACTCCGGACTGTCAAAGCTGCCACAGCCAGACATAAAAACAGTTTTTATCCACAAGTAGTTGCTCTACTCAACAGCCAACAATCTGTAGCCTCCCTTTGATCTGGTATTTTGTTGGTTCACATGGTTGATCAATGGTGTTTTATCATTAATGTTTTATTATTATTAATGTTTAGTGTTTTCTGAGTCATTCGTAACTGTCACTGTATGTCATGTTGTTACTTGTGGGCGAAGCACCAAGGCAAATTCCTTGTATGTGAATACTTGGCCAATAAACTTACTTACTTACTTATACCCTTCATTCTGTATATGTACATTGTGGATGGCTTGATTGTAATCATGTGTCGCTTTTTGCTGACTGGAAAGAATGCAACAACAAGTTTTGACTGTACCTCGGTTCACGTGATAATAATAAGCTAAACTAAGCTAAACTAAACTAAACTAATCAACTAAGTGCCATGAGGACTTTTGAATATCTTTGACACTAGAAAATGTACAAAATCTATTTTAAAAGTTGACAAGTGAAAAACAACCACATCGAAGCAGAAAATTATCTTAGCAGCAACCACAGTGTTACTTACATTTGCTTTAAAAATGAAGGAGGTATTTCTACTTGTAGTTTTAGCATGGTGCCAAGTGGGTGCATTTCCCACTGACACTGCAATCAAATGCAAACACAGTCTTGTGGAGGAAGTTAAAATCTGCTTCACTTTATGAGTAAGTTTAGACCCTCACATCTAATTTGCACTGTTTAACTTCACTGTGAAGCTGTTTTGGGTGCAAATACTTCATTTCAGAGGCTCCACTGTCAACTCTGACAACACTTCAAATGTACTTCATCAGGTTCAATGTTCTTAACGGGATGTGAAGGGCTCCAAATACACAAGCACATTGCTAAATAAATACAAGTCTCTCCTTCCAGCAGACACATGTTTTAAGCTAGGGAAGGTATGTAATGGGAAAATTACACAAGTTGGAGTAGTAGAGGCAAATAACATTTAAGAACAAGAGACACCAAGTGCTGGAGTAACGCAGCGGGTCAGGCAGCATCTCTGGAGAAAAAGGATGGGTGGGGTTTCAGGTCAGTACCCTTCTTCAGGCTGAACGTAGAGGAGATAGGTAAGAAAAGGCCAAATCAAGGCAGGACTGGCAACAGATGACCAAGGAAGGTTGGAGCCAACAATGGCCCATTGTTGGCTGGGGAGGAGGTGATCCGAACAGATACAAGGATGTGAACAGTGGAACTAGCAGGATGATTAGGGTGAGGGAGGGGAAGAGAGAGGGAATACATAGATTACTTGTAATTAGTAATAGATGGTTCATACCACTGGGTTGTAAGCTGCCAAAGCAAAATATGAGGTGCTGTTCCTCCAATTTGCATGTGGCCTCATTCTGACAGTGGAGGAGGCCCAGGACAGAGAGATCATAATGTTCTCCAGAGATGCTGCCTGGCCCACTGAGTTACTCCCAGCATTTTGTGTCCTTTTGTGTAAACTGGCACCTGCAGTTCCTTGTTTCTACATAATGGCGAACCATTCCTTGTGAAATTATCGCCCTGAAAATTGAGAACAAATGTACAATCTCATTCCTACAACATATGATTACTGTTCATTTTAATGCTCATTTTAAACTTTTCACCTTTTTTTTACATTGAAAATCTGTGTTTGTATTAGATTTGATATTGAATTCTTCACTCTGACATATCCTGTCTCCACCTGTCTTCAGGCTGATTGATTAAAGAGTTACATGCTTGCTTGCTCTAGTTGTCACCTTTCTCAGATGCATTGTTACAGGAGCAGTATTGTTTATACAGTATTGAAAAAGCACGGAAGAGTCCTTGCTCTCTGTTAGTGTTTGTTTTGTATCAGGTTCCTTTGTTACCTCTAGACTTGACTACTCCGGTATATCCCTGAACAGTATCTGAAAAAAAGGTATCCAAGGACTTGATGGTCAGAAGAGCATTTTTCCAAACACTCAAGATCTATGATAACCATGACCTTAATTTAGACTTTACTTTGTAGATACAATGTGGAAACAGGCACTTCGGCCTACCAAGTCCGCATCGACCAGCGATCACCCCATACACTAGCACTATCCCACTCACTAAAGACTTTTGGATAGGCATCTGGCTATGCAGGTAATGGAGGGAAATGGGTTATGTGCAAGTGGGTAAGTGATAGTCTTGGCATCAGGTTCGGCACAGACATTGTGGGCCGAAGGGCCTGTTCCTAAGCTGTACTGTTCTACATTCTATGTCTATGTTCTATGAAATAGGCGACGATTTTCACTCAGTTTGTTTTTCTTTATTACATTTGTTAAGTCTAAAAGAGATTTGTCAAGCTCAAATGTTAATCCACAACAAGTTAAACAAACGCCTTATTGTTATTCTTTAAAATGAAAGAAAAACAAATTATGATTAACCTGCAGGGATCCTGCAAAAACTGAAAATTGAAACCCACTGCTTATTTCAGAAAGCAGTTTCCATGGCAGCTGCAAACGTTGGATATCGATGAGACGTGTCAAAACTCAGTCACAAAGGTCAGTGACGACACTTCAATAAACATAAAATTCATCACGTAATTCAAAACAACTGAACAGACGGTTAATATTTTAATTGCAGAATGCAAATATCAGACACGCTTTGTTTCTACGTTTTAAGGATGGGGTTGATATTAAATCAATTCATGTCATCCATGACTCAATGCATTGTGCGTCGGCTTCTGAATCAGAAGGCGATGGGTTTGAGTATTATTAGTAGTGAGGAGACATGAGGAACATTTAATGCTGGTTTACAAAATAAGACACAGTGGAAATCTGAAATCATGAGGATGAAAGTCCACCAGGTGGAGCCAGCAATGGCTGCCTTGCCAACAGTCTGGCTGTCCCTTCCTTCTTTGTTGCTTTAATAGTATGTGTTAAATGTATGTTTATAGTGTTCTTTAGCTTGTTTTATGTGGGTGGTGGGGGGTGGGGGTGTTGGGAGAAACTTTTTTTTATCTCTCACCTCGACGGAGATGCATTTTTTTTCCATATCTTATCTCCGTCCACACACTGGCCTAACATCGAAGAGTTGGCGGCCTCTGGTGGAGATTGTCTTCGGGAGCTCCAACCGCAGGAGCCTGCAGGACTTTAACATCGCAGAGCTGGCGATCCCTTTGTCAGGGATCAACCTCAGAGCCCCAACCGCGGGAGCCTGCGGACGTTAACATCGTGGAGCTAGAGGTCTCTGGTTAGAGGCCGACTTTGGGAGCTCCAAGCCGCAGGAGCTTCGATCGCCCGACGCGGGAGCTTTGATCGCCATGACGCGGGGGCTTCAATCACCCCGATGCAGAGGCTTCGCCCGCCGGCTCCAGGAGTTTCGATCGCCCCGATGGATGGTTCGACTGCCCCGACCGAGAGGGAAGAAGATTAGACTTTATTGCCTTCCATCACAGTGAGGAATGTGGGGAATCTGCTGCGTTGGATGTTTATGTTAACTTTTATGTAGTTGTGTGTCTTGATGCTGTTTTTTAGTATGGCTGTATGGTAATTCAAATATCACTGAACCTTAATTGATACACATGAGAATAAAAGACCTTTAAACCTTTGAAAGTCACCAATTTATCTGACCGGCTGAGTATTTCCTAATTTAAATTCTGTAGGAAGGAACTGCAGAAGCTGGTTTACACAAAATACTGGAGTAACTCAGCGGGACAGGTAGTATCTCTGGAGAGAAGGAATGAGAAGAAAGAACGAGTCCGCGCCGACCAGCGATCATCCCGCAAACTAGTCCTATCCTACACATAGTGATAAATTTACAAATAACAGAAGCCAATTAACCTACAAACCTGCACGTCTTTGGAACATGGGAGGAATCCAGAGCACCCGGAGAAAACCCACGAGGTCACAGGGAGAAAGTACAAACTTCATACAGTCAGCACCCGCAGTCAGGATTGAACCTGGATCTCTGGCATTGTAAAGCAGCAACACTACCGCTGTTCCACTGTGCCACCTATGATCCTGTGTTCGGAGGTTCATAGAATTGATATGGAGGTCATTTATTTCATCCAATCCATGCTAGCTCCCAGTAGAGCAATCCTGCCAGACCTCTTCCCTTGCTCTTTCCCCAGTGCTCTGCAAATTATTCTTTCTCAAGTGCCTTTCCTACTCCCCTTTGAAGTCAGAATAAGGGTTCCAACCCAAAACATCACATGTCCATTTCATCCCTCCCCAGATGCTGCCTGATGTGCTGAGTTCCTCCTGCACTTTGCATTTTCTCAAGATTCTGCAGTTCCTTGTGTCTCCCCATTTGAAGTCACTGATTGATTCAAGACTATCTCACCATATTTCCAACTAATAATCACTTCAGCTTGACTATCACATTTCATTATTAAATAAATCTGCTTTAGAGATACAGAAGGTGATTGATTGCTTTCATACCCATATTGAAATTACTTATTTTGAAAAATCCTTGTTTATGATGAAGCAGTGCAGGAAATAGTAAGATATATTTTCATATTTTCACAGAAATAACAAAAACTTTTCAATAAATTTTATACAATCAAGGTGGTAGGAGTGATGGGTTAAAGGTTATCCGTCTCTGGCCAACAATTGGCCCATCAAGAAACCTCCTTGACTGAGATCATCTGTTGCCAGTCTCAATTTGTCCTTTTTTTTCCTCTCACTTCCTGTTCTTAACCCAGGGTCCCCAACCAAAACGTCATAGAGTCATAGTTATAGAGTTATACAGCGTGGAAACAGGCCTTCGGCCCAACTTGCCCACACCGACCGACATGCCCTATCTACACTAGTCCCACCCACGTATGTTTGACCCATATCCCTATAAATCTGTCCTATCCATGTAACTGACCTCAATGATTTTTATACATTGTGACAGTACCTATCTCAACTCCCTCCTCTGGCAGCTCGTTCCCTACACCCACCATCCTTTGTGCTCCTCAGGTTCCTATTAAATCTTGTCACCACCGCCCCCCCCCCCCCCCCCCCCATCCCTCGAACCTTAAATTGTTTTCTATTTAGGCTATTCGATCCACTATCCATTTTCTCCAGAGATGCTGGCTGACCCGCTGAGTTACTGCAGCATTTTGTGTCTATCTTTGGATTAAAAGTCATGATTTGCTGTAATTTCTGTTGGGTACTTGGAAATAAATTACAGCACCAGGCAGCACGGTGGCGCAGTGGTAAAGTTGGTGCCTTATAGCGCTTGCAGCACCAGAGACCCGGGTTCGATCCCGACTAGGGGTGCTGTCTGTACGGAGTTTGGGTTTTCTCCCGAGATCTTCGGTTGCCTCCCACATTCCAAAGACGTACAGGATTGTAGGTTAATTGGCTTGGTATAAGTGTAATTTGTCCCTAGTGTGTGTAGGATAGTGTCAATGTGCGGGATCTCTGGACTCGGTGGGCCGAAGAGCCTGTTGTATCTCTAAACTAAAAAAACAAAACTAAACCATAGTTTGTTCTGAGAGGCAAGGTTGTGGATTGTTATAAGAAGCCACAAGGTCCCTCAGTCTCATTGATATATTCAAGAAAAAAGAATGCATGACAAATTTATCTGGCCAAACTGTAAATGCAGTAAAAAATATTGCAATGTAAATTAATCAAACCTCCAATCCCGGTTTTGAACCACTCTTCGACGGAATGTGACCCATGAATCATGATGCAATGTCAGATTTTATTGTTAACCCGCATTGCCTTTTATATCATCTTCCCACTGGGACTATATGTTAAATTTAGTCTTATTGATTCCATGGGAACAAAATTCCAAATGTTCCAAAAAATGATTGTGGCTGAGAATTGCATAAGGCTTGTATTTTGACCAAAGTATTTATCTAATTTCTCCATCCTGCTTCAGAAGAAAAATTAAAAGTTTGCAAAGATATACACAAAATGTGGGAGTAACTCAGTGGGTCAGGCAGTATCTATGTATAAAATGAATAGGTGACATTTCAGGCAGGGACTGAAGAAGGGTCCCCACCTGAAATGTCATCTATCCATTTTCTCAAGAGATGCTGCCTGACTTACTGAGTTACTCCAGCATTTTGTGTCTGTCTTTGGTATAAACCAGCCTCTGGAGTTCATTTTTATTATTAAAATATTAGCATTTTTTATTGGGTAAAAAGCTGGAATAACTCGGCGGGCCAGGCAGCATCTCAGGAGAAAAGGACTGGGTGGCATTTCGGGTTGAGACCCTTCTTTATTTTTATTGCATCTTTCACCCAGGTCAGAATGGGCAAAATACTTTGCAGCCAAAGAGTTACATTGTGGCTCTTTGTTACTATTGCAATACAGGAAACAAGCTACAGTGCATAAATGCAATGATGACCAGAAATATAATCTTTTAATATACCCCTCACATTCAAATTGATCCCCCCCCCCCCCCCACCCCACCTCCTCCGCCAGCCTTCCAGATCTTACCACTGGGAGGGAATGGGACACCCTTGGAAAATGCATGTGGTAACGAAAGGAATATGCAAACTCCACACAGACAGCACCGGAGGTTGGAACTGAACCAATGGCACTGGAATTGTGAGGCAGTAGCTCTATTTGCAGGATTGGCAGTAACCGTCTCCTTTGGTCAACTTTCCTAATGTTGCCTGGTGCAACTTTGCACCGACCTCTGTCGAATAATTGGCTTGGGATATATTATTTTGTTTGGGGCAATGTTTCCATGGTCATTGCCTTCTGCAGGAAATCGTAGGGTGGCGGGTGTATGCAACGAGCTGCGAGGGGAGGTAGTTGAGACAGGTTAAAAGACATTTGGACAGGTACATGAATAGGAAAGGATATGGGTCAAACAAGGGAAGATGGGACTAGCGTAGATGTGGCATTTTGGTTGGCATGGGTAAGAAATGCCAAATAGATTTGTTTTCATGCTGCATGATTCTATGGCTCTATGACAAATGGTAACTAGAGAGTTATGGTGTCATAAGTCATACAGCATGGAAACATGCCCTTTGGCCCAACTTGCCCATACCGACTAACATGCCCCATCTAAACTAGTCCCACCTGCCTGCATTTGGCCCATATCCCTCTAAACCTGCCCTATGCGTGTACCTGTCTAAATGCTTCTTAAATTATGCCATAGTACCAGGCCCAACGATCTCCTCCGGCAGCTTGTTCAATAAACCCACCATCCTTTGTGTAAAAAAAGTTACCCCTCAGGTTACCATTAATTCTCCCTCCCCCTCCCCCCCCCCCCCCCCCTCCTCCACACCACACCTGAAACCTACATCTTCTTGTTCTCGATTCCCTTACTCTGGGCAAAAGACTGTGCATTTATCCGATCTATTCTCTTCTCATGGTTTTGTACACTAATGGGGCCTCTGAGAGAAGAAAGAAGCTTTGTATACACAGAGACCCCACCATCTGGTCTAATGACACCTTCAAGGCTCATCACTTACCACACATTAGTCAGAGTTGGAAGCAGGCGGCTAAGTCAATAGAGAACATCTGACAGATCTATAACATTGCTTCCGCTAATTTAGTTAAGTTTAGATTAGAGATACAGGCCCTTCGCCCGCCAGGGCCGTGGCTACCAACAATCAAATGTACACTAGTTCTATCGTGCACACTAAGGACAATTTCCAGAAGCTTTATAACCTACAACCTGCAAACCTTTGGGATGTGGGAGGAAACCGGAGCACCCCAGGGAAACCCATGCGGTCACAGGGAGAACAAGAAATACAGTACTGAAACAGGCTCTTCGGCCCACCAAGTCCGTGCAAACCAGCAATCACCCCGTGCACCATACGACACACACTAGGGACAATTCTACCACTTACCAAAACCAATTAACCTACAAATCTGCACGTCTTTGGGATGTGGGAGGAAAC
>JAXLNO010000915.1:27500-31328 GCA_038087875.1 Malacoraja senta | reverse complement strand
GATTGGAGGGTAGCTAATGTAACGCCAATTTTTTAATAAAGGAGGGAAAGGGAAAACGGAATTATAGACCAGTTAGCACGACATCGGTAGTGGGGAAGATTCTTCAGTCGATTATTTAAAAATGTAATAGCAGCGCATTTGGAAAGCAGTGACAGAATCGGTGAAAGTCAGCATGGACTGGTGCAGTGAAAATTGTGCTTGACTTTTTTTTAGAATGTAGTAAGTAGAATGGATAAGGGAGAGCCAGTAGATGTGGCATATCTGAACTTTCAAAACAGCCTTTGACAAGGTCCCAAACAAGAGATTAGTGAGTAAAATGTGAGCATATGGCATTGGGATATATTATTGACATGGATGGAGACCTGGTTGGCAGCCTGGAAGCAAAGAGTAGGAATTAACAGGTTATTTTCAGAATGGCAGGGAGTGACTAGTGGGGTGCCGCAAGGCTCAGTACTGGGACTCCATTTATTTATAAAATGAATTAACTATTTAAACAAAGGAATTAAATGTAACTTCTCCAAATTTGCGGGTGACATATAGCTGGGTAGCAGAGTGAGCTGCGATGAGGATGCTTTGAGGCTGCATGGTGACTTGGATAGGTTGGGTGTGTGGTCAGATGCATGGCAGATGCAGTATAATGTGGATACATGTGAGGCTATCCACTTTTGTGGCAAGACCAAGAAGGCAGATTATTATATTGTTTAAAGCAGGAACTGCAGATGCTGGAAATTCGAAGGTAGACAAAAATGCTGGAGAAACACAGTGGGTGCGGCACCAAAAAATTTGGACATGGTTGAATATGAAGGATGCCAGTTTCGGTTTGTACCTGATTACAGCCGTGAGCGTATGGAATTGAGAATGCCTTTCCATAATGTAATGTCTGAGTTGTTTAAGAAACAGCTGCGCCCCGCCTTGCTCTATCCAGCTTGACTGCGTATACGACTCCTTAATGGTAACAACCGATTTTTTTACAATCCGCAAGAAGCTTCCAGCTTTCTGGAGGCTTATGGGGCTGAAGCCGCGACGGGGAGTTACAGATAGTCGACTAAGTTACAATTGGAGATTCATTGTTCCTATTTTGACAATATATCGTTTTGTAAATGATTATGAATTTAATTGGATGAGTTATTCTTTAATTACTTTTATTAGAATTTTAGTATGATGGTATCAAGCCATAACTTTTAAGTTCTCTAAGATACTGTTCATTTAATGTAATGGTATTATATATTAAATTTTAAAATCTTCTTTGTTAGCTCCTCTACTTATAAAATGTCCATGGAAGGATTTTTCTCCCTGTCTTTAGACAAACAAAGTGAAGCATGTTCTTGTTATTCATATTTTGACATTGGATAATAATATGAAGTAGCTCTTGTTGTTCCCAGTTAACATGCACTTTTTAACCATAACATTAATTTGTTTTGGCTATTGAGTGGTAAATATGCCTTATTTTTTAGTTGGGAGCTTTCATTGGGAGAGATGGTGGTAGGAGAGGGATTAGGTAGCGTACTGGCTGTCAACTGGTCAGTTTCGGACTTTGCATGCGTGGGGGGAATTTTGCTTGCAGTCTACTTTTTTCCATCTGTGCAGAATTTGAACTACAAAAATGTCTGAAATGTCGTCACTTCTCACTCCGCCTTAGATTCTTCTCCTTCCAGTATCATGAACTGCTTGCTCTACGAAATTAACCCTTTACATTCCCCATGATTTTTACAAACAATATGTATAACGTTATTAACTTACTTTCATGGAAAGTGAATGATCTGAACCATCCCATTAAGAGGAATTCCTTTTTTTAATGCTCTTCGTGGACTAAATGCTCAGATTATCTTTGTTCAAGGAACTCATGTAAGGAAAGACTACAATCAGCGATTCTTTTAGTTTTGGAGAGGACAGCAGTTTCATTCAAATTCACAGGCAAAGGTGAAAGGAGTCTCTATTTTTATTGACGCCTCAATTTCGTTTGTTCATTAGGAAACAATTTCTGATCCATATGGTATATTTTTGATGATCACTGGTGTTCTTCATAACCAAAACGTTGTTATGGTGAATGTTAATGCACTTAATATTAATTACCCTGAGATTTTTAAACAGTTAATCCCATCCTTTCCTAATTTAAATGAACATCTTTTGATAATGGGTTGGAGATTTTACCGTTGTTTGAACCCCTCGATGGACAGATCTGCATCTGATCATGTACTTCCAAATAAATCAGCTAGTTTTATCAATTCTTTTTTACTTCTCTGGAATGTTAGAATTCTGGAGATTCCTAATGACAAATAATTTTCTTTTTTCTCTCATGTATATCACAGTTACTCTAGGATTGACTACTTTATAATAGATTCTCGGCTAGTTTCATCGGTCACTGCGTGTGCGTATGATGCAGTTGCTAATTCTGATCATGCATCATTGAAAATATCAATTAAACTACCTGATTCCAAGTTTAGTGCTAAACAATGGCGATTTAATACTACTCTAGTTCAAGATCTAAATTGTGTTAATTTTATTAATGATCAGATTGCTTTCTTCTTTTTAACAAACTGCACTGAAGAAATATCCAATGGTGTAGTCTGGCATGCTTTTAAGGCATATATTCGTGGACAAATTATTTCATACTCCGCGGGCTTTAAAAAAAAATCAAAATGAAATATGTATATTAGCTGATGAGATTATAGAAATTGATAACACATATTCAAAAGCTTCTAGTCCCGAGCTCTATAAGAATAGTTGATCTTCAATTGAGACATGATTTGTTATTAGTATCACCGATTGAGAATCAGCTACTTAAAACAAAAAGTCAATTTTATATACATGGTGATAAATCTGGCAAATACTCGCCAATCAGTTGAAAGCTGTGTCAGCCAAACGTTAGATTAATAAAGTGAGTAAACGGGATGGTACATTGACAGTAGACCATGATGAAATTAATACATCGTTTTAGGAATTATATACCTCCCTATACCAATCAGAATTTCCTACTGATTCCAATATAATGCATGAGTTTTTAAAGAAACTGAACTTGCCAATTTTACCACATCATGAGTCTGTTTTTAGATGAACCCATCACGGAGGAAGAAATACAGAAAGCAATCCTTTCGATGAATTCTGCAAAATCTCCCGGTTTTGATGGGCTTACAGCGTAATGTGTTAAGTTTTTCTCAAGTTTACTCTCTCCCTGGCTATGCAAGGTTTTTAAAGAAGCCTTTTTAATTAATATATTACCACAATCCTTTTATGAAGCATATATTTAATTAATTCTTTAAAAAGATAAAGACCCTACTGAAGTGACATCATATGGACCTATATCACTGTTAAATGTAGATTCCAAAATTCTTTCAAAAATATTAGCTATGAGATTAGAAACTATTTTACCGCAAATTATTTCTGAAGATCAGGCAGGTTTTATTTAAAAACGTTACTCATACTTTAACGTTAGGAGATCAATGGATATTGTATATACAGCGTCAAATAAAACTGCAGAATGTGTCATTTCACTTGATGCTGTGAAGGCATTTGATAGAGTAGAATGGGAATACTTATTCAATACACTTGAACAATATAAGATTGGTCCAAAATTTATCTCTTGGATCACGCTGATATATCATATCCCTCAAGCTTCTATACTTACCAATAATCAGATATCCCCCTTTTCAGGCTCCTTCGAGGTACTAGACAGGGCTGTCCTTTAAGTCCTTTACTGTTTGATATCCATTTGGAACATTTAACGACGGGTATTAGTGAATACCCTACTATTTTTGGTATTGTCCGTGAAAATAAGACACATAAGCTATCTCTCTATGCGGATGATCTGTTATTATTTATCTATAAACC
>JAXLNO010000915.1:7500-22500 GCA_038087875.1 Malacoraja senta | reverse complement strand
TTCCAAACGAATCGATGCCGACCATCGATCACCAGTTCTCACCAGTTTTGTGCTTTTCCCTTTCTGATCCACTCTCTACACACCGTGAGCAAATTACAGAGGGACAATTATAAAACCCGCACGTCTTTGGGATGTTGGAGGAAACCGGAGCAGTTCACAGGGAGAACGTACAAACTCCACAGTGACAGCACCCGAGGTCACGATCGAACACGGGTCTCTGGCGTTTACTCATCGCCTGTGTGAGGCAGCGGCTCTCCTCAGTCTGTGAAGAAGATAAAGACGAGTATCGAAGCGGAGATGATGGGAGAAGGAAGAGGATTGGAGAGGGAAGGGTTGCAACAGAGAAGAGCGTGTGAGCTGAAGAAGAAGCGGAGACGAGACCGAGTCTATTGGAGAAACGAGGTCAAAGAAGACAGAAAGCAGCGAAGAAAGAAATAATAGTTTGTTCACTTTCACTCACAGTGGAGGGAGAGGACCAGACGCACTATCAGAAACATCTTTCTTCCGGGTTTGTTCTCTCAGCAGTGAGGGCAGGAATGGTCTTTGCCCATCTCTCTGAAACCCATGGTTTTACCGAATATGGGTCGCACACGCCCCCCTCCTTCATTCGGACCAATCTACTTTCAGGTGTTGTACGCTTTCGTGCTGCAGAACCCTCCCACGCTCTCTCGCCCACTTCCTTTTGTTCATCTGAACCGGTTACGCCGCTACTCCAGCCTCTCCTTCACCCGCAAACTGGTTGCCGTTGAACGGGCACGTGCCCTTCCTCCGTCTCTATTTCACTGTTTTACTTCCTTCTTTCAGTCCAATCTCCTTCTAGTGCTATCTGTTTCTCTATCTATCTGTCTATGCACCTGACTGTCTCTGTATCTTTGTGTCACTGTCTCTCTGTCTCTCTGCCTCCCTGTCTGTATATCTGTCTACCTGTCTGTCTGTCTATCACTCTACCTCTCTGTCTCTGTTTCTATCTTTTAGACGGACAGACATTCAGACAGACATACATACAGACAAACGGACAGACGGATGGACGGAACGACGGGCAGGTGGGCTGCCGGGGGGCAGGAAGACAGGCAAGAAGTCAGGCAGGCAGGTAGGCAGGCAGGTAGAACTTCTTCTTCCGTGTCGATCTTCCATGTTTCATATGTTGACATCGCAGTCATCGTCAATCCTGAAAAGAATGCACGCTTCCGGCGACAATCGGTGGGAGCCATCACTTGTTGCAATAGATGATGGTGGTAGCAGAATTAGCTCGGGATACTCTCAGGTTCAAGCTCCGCGACGTAGACGCTTCTGCTATGGGGCCGGTAGGTAGGTAGGAACTGCAGATACTGGTTTGAACCAAAGTTAGACACAAGATGCTGTAGTATGCCGCGCAGCCTGCCGGACCACCACGGGGCCGGGACGCCATCGCCGCCATCAGGAGCAGCTGTAACATCCACCGCCTCTCCAACTCTCAGCGCCTTCCCTGTCGGTCTCGGGCCCGGACCACTGAAATTGCCGCCGTTCGCGACTCTCATCATTTCCCCGGGCCCAACGACGAATTTACGCCCACCTTCGCCGCTCCCCGGCAGTCCCCTGACCAGATCTGTCGACGCTCTGTCCGCCGACCCGTACCTTTATTCCAGCCCCCGCGGTCCTCCACCAGCGACTGCTCCGACCCCTGCCACTCCACCGCCCACCAGCAGGAGCCGTCGCCTCACCTGAGTTCCAGGCTCAGCATCAGGCCCACAGCGTCCACGTTGCATGTTCGTAAACCATGGGGTCTAAGTCTCAGTGGTGGTTCCACTGTATCTTCCCCTTCCCCCTCTTTTAAGCTGGAGGCGCTAGCGTCTCCCCATGTGCACAGGTCCTCTTGAACCCCTCCTCACTGGACTCCCACCATCCCCCACTAGACTTCGCGACGGCCACCGCCCACTCACCTGTCCTCCTCCGATACCAACCTCCACCTTCGTCGAGTCTACACCATCGCCCCTGACCTGCACCTTTCCGATACGGAACGGTCTGTCCTCCGCAGATGCCTCACCTTTGTCCCCCCCCCCCCCCCCCCCCGTCCCGCTCATTCCTCAACGAGTTCCAAATCGCCAGGACTCAGAACTTTTATTCGGTCGCGTTGCCTCCGCGCCGCTTTCCATGGCGAGCTGTCCTCACCATACAGTGATGCCCCTGCTCCCGTCTTCACCGGTCCCCCTCCTCTGGGTCTCCACCGGACTACCCTCTTTAGACCATTTAATTTCTAACTGCCTGCGTGATATCAACTGTCTCAGCGTCTCCACTGCCCATACCTACTCTGAACTTCCCGCTCTGAACACGTAGCCCTCTGCTCACTCTGCAGCAACCACGGCATTATCATCAAACCCGCCGACAAGGGAGGTGCCATGGTAGTCTGGTGCGCTGATATCTGCTGGGTTGAGGCCAGACGTATCATCAACCGTCTCAGCTTTTCCACTCCCCTTACCTACGCTAACCTCCCCCCTCTGACCATGTAGTCTGGGCGCCAACTCTCACACACCTCCTCCTACTTATCCTTGGATCATAGAAACATAGAAACATAGAAAATAGGTACAGGAGTAGGCCATTCGGCCCTTCGAGCCTGCACCGCCATTCAATATGATCATGGCTGATCATCCAACTCAGTATCCTGTACCTGCCTTCTCTCCATACCCCCTGATCCCTTTAGCCACAAGGGCCACATCTAACTCCCTCTAAAATATAGCCAATGAATTGTCCTCAACAACCATCTGTGGCAGAGAGTTCCAGAGATTCACCACTCTCTGTGCGAAAAATGTTTTTCTCATCTCGGTCCTAAAGGATTTCCCCTTAATCCTTAAACTGTGACTCCTTGTCCTGGACTTCCCCAACATCGGGAACAATCTTCCTGCATCTAGCCTGTCCAACCCCTTAAGAATGTTGTCAGTTTCTATAAGACCCCCCCTCAATCTTTTAAATTCTAGCGAGTACAGCCGAGTCTATCCAGTCTTTCTTCATATGAAAGTCCTGACATCACAGGAATCAATCTGGTGAACCTTCTCTGTACTCCCTCTATGGCCAGAATGTGGGATCATGATCCCACAGATGAGCATCAGACCATAATCTCACAAACCATTTCTGATGTCATCACTTCCGGCTGTCTATCCTCCAAAGCATTCAACCATATTATTCCCTAGATACACACGGCCCGGTTTTATCTTCTCCCCAAAATCCATAAATAGAACTGCCCTGGCAGAAACATTGTTTCTACTTGCTCCTGTTCCACGGAATTAATTTCCACATACTTCAATTCTATCCTATCCCCCATGGTCTAACCCCATTCCTATCTATGTCGAATATACTTCGTCTCTTCAATGATGCCCATTTTCCCGACCGCACTCCCGCGTCTTTATTATGGATGATCAATCACTCCACAACTCCATCCCCCACCAGGAAGGTCTTAAAGCCCTCCGTTTCTTCCTCGACCGCCGAACCAGCCAATTTCTCTCTACCAACAGTCTCCTCTGCCTAGCAGAGCCGGTACCAATTGTATTTTATTTTTTTAATTTATTTATTTTTGTAAGAAGCAATTGTACAAAGAGAGAATAATCGACATAACAATTATACAATGTTCGTACTGCTTCAGTTTTAATGTTATATAAACTAATAATTAAATCGTAAAATAAGAAAAAGGAAAAAAGGGAAAGAAAGAAGAAAAGAAAAAGAAAAGAAACAATTTCAATAAAAACACGAAAAAGTTAAAAGAAAACCCCCAGAACTTACGAAGAAGTGAAAGAAGCGGAGATATATACCACTGCCCTTCCATACGCCCGCTCACCCGACCCTAATGTCGGTTTTGAGTTTGTGTTCAACCATTATGTTGTTGAAGAAATTCAATAAAAGGAGACCACATTTTGGAAAATTGATCTGGTTTGTCAGTCGGTCATTTCTGTGATCCACATCTTCACTGTGGGGACTGTTATTTTTTCCAGAATTAAAGTATAATTTTTTTTCGCAGTTATTAAACCATAGTCAACGAGCGTCTTTAAGATATCGTTAGATTAGGGCAGCCCTCTGACATTCCTAATATTATTAGTTTTGAATCTGGCTCCAATTTAGTTTTATGTGTTTATGAAAAAATAATGAATATTTCCGTCCAGAAGTTTTGTATTTTTCTACAGGATACAAAAGAATGAGTTAGAGTGGCTTCTCGAAAGTGACATAGATCATAAAGAGGAGAGACAGTTGGGAAGATCTTGTTAAATTTAGTCTTTGAGTAGTATAACTTATGCAATACTTTAAATTGTATCAGGCAATGCCCGGCATTTAAATAAATGTAGTGTATGTATTATAGGCTTTCCTCCCATATATCTTTCGAAATAGGTACACCCAGCTCGTCCTCCCAAGCTCGCCTCTAATTCTCAGAGGGTGGGGTGTCAACATTTAGAAGGGTGTTATAAATGTAAGATATCAACTTACTTATATCGGCATGTCTATTCAAACAATTGGCTAATATATGTGGACCCATAAGAGGACAGTCTTGTGTAAATGTTTTCACGTAATCTCGGATTTGAAGATATCTAAAAAATGTATTGGCATTCATGTCATATTTCTCCTGTAGATCTTGAAAAGAGGAGAGAGTCCCCTTCTTATAGAGGTCTCCCACAGTATTGATTCCCAGGTTCTTCCATTGAACAAACAACACATCTAAAGTAGAAGGTTTAAACGATGGATTATTTGCAATATGAAGAAGGAGAGACATATTTCTCAATTTGACTGAATTTCAGCTGTTTCCAGATACGGATAGCACTATGTATTATCGGATTTTGCTCATACGTTGACTTATTCAGATGTATTGGAGATAGGAGGATCGAGCTATGCAAAAAGGAAAACAATCTTCCCGCTCCATTTTTAACCAATTTACATGTTGACATGTATCATCCAAACAGAAAGTTATATTTTTAATATTAGTTGCCCAGTAATAAAAAAATACAATTGGGTAGAGCTAATCCTCCATTTCCTTTGGATTTGCACACATGTATTTTATGTATTCGGTGGGTTTTTGTAGTCCCAAATAAAGTTAGAGACAATAGAGTATTATTATTTTTAAAGCTTTTAGGAAGATATATCGGTATTGATTGGAATAAGTATAAATTTGCGGAAGGAAGATAATATTTATGGAATTTAATCTACCAATAAGGGAGATAATAAGTGTTTTCTAAAATTGGATGTCGGCATACAATTTAGTGATTAATGGTGGGAAGTTTATTTTAAACAAATAGGAATACTTTCTAGTCATGTACATTACAAGATATGTAAACTTTTCAGTAACGATTCTGAAAGGAAATTGTTGGAATTGAGAATGGTATTGTTCTTTTATTTGCATGATTTCACGTTTGTTCCAATTTATTCTGTATCCAGAAAAAGAACCAAATTGTTATATAATGTTTTAAGCATTTGGAATACTAATTTGGGGATTAGTAATGTATAAACGTACATAATCTGCATATAACGAAATTTTATTGGAGGCATATTTGGTATTATATCCATAAATGCCAAATGCAGTTCGCTTACCGCCACAACAGATCAACGGCGGATGCGATCTCGTTGGCCCTCCACTCCGCTCTGGACAACTTGGACAACAAAAACTCACATGTCAGGCTGTTATTCATCGATTACAGCTCGGCATTTAATACAATCATCCCCTCCAAGCTGGTTACCAAACTCACAGAACTGGGTCTCTGCGCATCCCTCTGCAATTGGATCCTCGACTTCCTCACTCTCAGACCACAGTCTGTTCGTATTGGTGGAAATGTGTCAGACTCGATAACAATCAGCACGGGAGCATCTCAAGGCTGCGTGCTCAGCCCCCTGCTGCACTCACTCTATACTCATCACTGCGTAGCCGGTCTTAGTGCGAACTCCATCATCAAGTTCACTGTTGTGGGACGTGTCATTGATGGCGATGAGTAAGAGTATAGAAGAGAGATCGAGCAACTGTCCATATGGTGCCAGCACAATCACCTGCCCCTCAACACCAGCAATATCAAGGAACTAATTGTGGACCTTGAAAGGAGTAGGATGGGGACCCACAGTCCCGTTTATATCAACGGGTCGACGGTTGAAAGGGTCAAGAGCTTCAAATTCCTGAGCGTGCACATCTCTGAAGAACTTTCCTGGTCCGAGAACACTGATGCCTTTATTAAGAAAGCACATCAGCGCCTCTACTTCCTGAGAAGATTACGGAGAGTCAGTTTGTCAAGGAGGAGTCTATCTAACTTCTACAGGTGCACAGTAGAGAGCATGCTGACAGGTTGCATCGTGGCTTAGATCGGCAACTTGAGCGCCCTGGAGAGGAAAATACTACAAAAAGTAGTAAACACTGCCCAGTCCATCATCGGCTCTGACCTCCCTTCCATCGAGGGGATCTATCGCAGTCGCTGTCTCAAAAAGGCTGGCAGTATCATCAAGGACCCATACCATCCTGGCTACACACTCATCTCCCTACTTCCTTCAGGTAGACGGTACAGGAGCCTGAAGACTGCAACGACCAGGTTCAGGAATAGCGGCTTCCCCACAGCCATCAGGCTATTAAATTTGGCTCGGACAAATCTCTGAACTTTAATTTTACTTCGGAGCACGCATGCGCATCATATCTTCTAAGGCATTGCGCAACGACGGCTGGTGGGAGCGCTGCTCCACTAACGGTCAAACCTGAAGGTAAGTTTTAACTTTTTCCAAGTCTGTTTTCTCCTTGCAGGAAGCTCTTTACAGAGTTTCAGATGGAGACGTTCCGGGGTCGAAATCCCTGCTTCACCCGGCTCCCTTCTACAGGGACCACGGGGGTGGGGGGTGGGGGGGAGGAGTTCCGCCTGCGAAAACTGCGGGGATCCGGCTCGGGGGAAGCCCGACCACAGACATCGCGGGGAAACCCTTCTACAGGGAACGCAGAGGGAATCCCGGCTGCGAAAACCGCGGGGAAAACACGACATGGACTTCGCGGGGATTCCCCTCTACGGTCCCTTCCTTCCACGGGGAACCCGATACGGAGACCGCGTAATGTGGGTAGCGGGCGGCGGTCGAATTCGCCTTTTCGGGTCGCTGGCGGTGGAGCCAGCGGCTTCAGACTGGTGCCGGTAGCACCCAGGCAACCCCGCTTGGAGGGTAAGCCACTACATTACCTACAGAGATGCCGGCTAAGGACCACGGGAGAGCGGATAGCCGGTGGCCGTCGGGTTCGCACGGTGGAGCGACTTCGACTTGGGCAGCCCAAATTTAGGCAACCAAACAAAGTCGGAGAGGCCCGGGATGGACGAGCCTGGCCAGGAAGGTTCCCCTCCGACATTCTAGGGTACGTCCTCGGACGTCTTACCCAGTCTGATATGGTCGACTAAAACAGGTCCATATCAGCACAAGCTTCACGGAGGTTTACGGCAGCACCTGTGTACAGGGCTGCTCACTGATCTCCCTCTCGGTAGCGAGGCGTGCATGGGTCAGTGTGTGACTGACCCCAACAACGGAGGAATGTCCATGGCACATGCTGCCATTCATGAGCGTTACTAACGCCGCAGCGAGACTCCTGACGGGCACTCGAAAAAGGGACCACATCACCCCGATCCTGGCCTCTCTCCACTTGCTCCGTGTGCGATTCCGTATAAATTTCTAGATCCTCCTCCATGTCTACAAAGCCCTCAATGGGCTTGCCCCCACCTACATAAAAATACTTCTCACCCATCACTCCCACGGTCTAGGCATAAGCTCAGGGACGACCGCGCCTTTGCGGTTGCAGTCCTTAGACTGTGGAACAGCATCCCCTTTCCCATCAGAACTGCCCCCTCCATCGACTCTTTTAAGCCAAGACTAAAGATGTATCTGTACTCCCAAGCCTTTCCTGACGTCCTCTCAGTGAGGGCTACATGTATATATGTATGTAGTTTGTTTTGTTTGTGCTATTCTTATAACAAATGTAAAGCACTTTGGCCAAAGAGAGTTGTTTTTTAAATGTGCTATATAAAAAATGTGACTTGACTTGGCTTGAGTTGACTACTAACGGCATAAATACCCCTACGCCTCCATGGCATTTGCAGTTATAATGTATTCTTTCAAGTATATGACTATACAGGGTAGGCACCATTATGTGTTACCCTCTGATTAATTGTTTCAGTTCTACACATATTGGTGTCATGGTAATCCACTCATTAAAGTGACTGTTGAAGATTCTTCCCGGAGACTCCGGGTTTATTCATATCAATAAAGTAATCAAATTATTGATTTAACTGGGTGGGCGTCTTCATTTATGTAAACATCTTTGCCTATGACAAATAACTGGCAGGTTTTTCCAGCATTTCTCCCACTATGTCTGGCATACGGGGGCTAGAGGCGCTCCAGTCCTTCCCTGTAGACTGCATTGGCATCGGAAAGGAGCAACTAGTCCTGGCGGCGGCTGAAGGAAGCAACCTGACAAACCTCAACTCAGAGTGTGTGCCAAGTCTTGGGGATCTATGTCAGACAAGATTGCGACTCGTCGCAATCAAGAACGCGCCATCCTAAGGCATGTCAGGCAGCAGCTCCTGGTTCAGGGTTGCAAATGTCCTCCCACTCAAAGGAATGGAGTGGTAGAGGGTGCTACGGAAGTGCACATGTGCCTGAAGCGACACCTGTTTCAGGGTTGCAATTCCTCCCACTCGATCGAACGTAGTGATGGAGATGGTGCTAAAATACATGCGCACATGCCTGAGGCAGCTGCTGGGTCAGGTTGCATAAGTCCTCCCATTCGGATGTAGGTAGGATGAAGCTGGTTGAGGAAGCTCCTGGTTCAGGTTGCATAAGTCCTCCCACTCGGAGGTATGAAGCATGAAGGTGGAGCCATGTGATGCCTCCTGTCACGGATACAAGTTGGTAATATTTACACTTGGTTTTTGTACAGATGACAATGATAACATGAGATTAGTTTATACTGCACAGCATACAAGCAAGGGGGTTGCCTTTCAAGGCACGCTCGCAATTATGGCAGATGTGGCCTGTTCATTGTCAACAGGTGCAACTCGCATGTGCAGTATAGACATTTCTGTATAGGAAATTTCGTGACTGTTTAACTACCATGGGATCAGTTTCCATTCACAGGGCACCGGAGGTATTAGAAATTTAGCTGGATGGGGCAATGATACAGTTAGAAGCGTTGCAAAATGGGCTAACTTCAGCCCCCAGGTTATTTACCAAGTTACTAAAACCAGTGCTTCAACTGCTCAGAGCTAAAAAAAACAATTGTTATGGCCTAACGGGATGACATTATTATTTATTTTTTTTTGAAATTATTTTTTATTGGAGGTAAGTACATATCATATTAAAATCGATACCAGTCTTACATTTTTAAATTACTAATGTCGTCTATTATTATTACAATGTCTCCAATACTTTTTTTTTAACTAAATAGAACTAAAAAGATAGATGAAATAAGGAAAGAAAGAGAAAAAAGAGAAGAAACAAAAAAAAAAGAAACAAAAAAAAAACAAAAACAAAATAAAAAACAACAAAAAAAAGAAAGAGATAATAAAGAAGAATGGAATAATTTACTACGATAAAAAAACTTCATACGAGATATATTCGTACATTTCAGAGTATAACATTTCATCTATTCCTTGGCACGGGTGTTAGTCAGGTTCTCGTGCTGAACCATTCTGACCCTCTAAATAGTCAATAAAGGAAGACCATGTTCCGACGAATAGTTCCTGTTTGTCCAACAGGACACGTCTAATTCTTTCCAAGTGTAAGGTCTCCGTCATTTCTATAATCCACATTTTGATTGTGGGGGTTATAGGGCCTTTCCAAAATTTTAGAATTACTTTTTTCCCAGTTATTATACTATAATCAATAAAGTTTCTTTGAGTTGATGTGAATATTTGATTTAGTTCTAATGTTCCAAGTATTATTAATTTTGGATCCGGGTCCAATTGAATGCTAGTCACTTTAGATATTATTGTGAAAATATTTACCCAGAAATGTTTAATTTTTATGCAATTTGCAAACATATGAAATAAGTTAGCTTCTCAATGTTCACATTTATCACATATTGGTGAGATATGTGGGAAGATTTTATTTAATTTTGTTTTAGAATAATGTAATCTATGTATTACTTTGAATTGTGTTAGAGAATGTCTGGCATTTAATGAACATTGATATATGTGTTGTAAACTTTCTTCCCAAGTATCTTTCGTTAATATTTGATTTAGTTCTTTTTCCCAAGTTTGATTGTGTAAGTCCGTCAATGGAATATCACTGTCTAATAAAATATTATATATATATATAAGATGTTAGTTTTTCTGTATTAGGATGTTTATTCCAACAGTCGTCTTAAATTTCAGAATTTCTAATTCTAAAATTTCGAGTATTTCTTTTTACGTAATCTCTAAGTTGAAGATATCTGGAAAAAATCATTTACTTGAAGTCCATAAGTCTGTTGCAACTCCTGAAATGAAAGAAAAGTGCCTTCCTTATAAAGTTGTCCCATCTTTTTAATTCCATAGTTTTTCCATTGTGTGAAACCTTTGTCCAACCATGAGGGCTTAAACAAAGGGTTAATCGCAATTGGAAGAAAAAGTGATAAATTATCTAGTTTTAATGTATTTTTTAATTGTTTCCAAATTCGCACAGTACTATATATTATAGGATTTTCCCTATAAATATTTGTATTTAATTTAGAAGTAGCAAATAGGATCGAGCCGATTTCAAAAGGTGAGCAATCTTCCTTTTCCATTTTAACCAAGCTGTTTGTTGATCTATTTCTTCCAACCAAAAATTCATATTTTTAATGTTAACTGCCCAAAAATAAAACAAAATGTTTGGTAAAACCAAACCTCCATTTATTTTTGATTTGCACAGATGTTTTTTGCTTATCCTATGATTCTTATAATCCCAGATAAAGTCACTGACAATGGAATCTAACTTTTTAAAAACGTTTTTTGACAAGTATATCGGAATTGTTTGAAAAAGGTATAATATTTGCGGTAAGAAAATCATTCTTATGGCATTAATTTGCCAACCATTGAGAGAGGAAGTGTTTTCCAATACTGAATATTCTTATGTAGTTTATTCAGTAATGGGGGAAAGTTTGCTTTAAATAATGATGTATATGTCTTCGTAACATAAATGCCTAGGTATTTAAAGTTTTCATTGCAGCTGGGCGAGAAATGTTGTGCATGGATAAAACTGTTATATACCAATCCTACGGCTAGAATATTAACAAACCAAAGGTTATCATCTAAATTTAACCTATCTAGAGGTTGTAGACAAGGATGCCCGTTGTCTCCATTATTATTTGCGCTCGTTATAAAGCCACTCGCAGAAAGAGTTAGGACCCATCCGGAAATATATGGGTATAACACAAAGGATACAGTGAATACAATTTCTTTATACGCAGATGATGTATTAATTTACATTACAAAACCAGAAATTAGTATTCCAAATCTATTAAAGCTAATAACCCAATTTGGTTCATTCTCAGGATACAGAATAAATTGGAATAAAAGTGAAATTATGCCAATAAGGGAACATAATAAACATATAATACAACAATTTCCTTTTAAAATGGTAAAAGGGATGATATTCTAAACGCTGTATTTTGCTAAATTAGCTGTATCAGCCACCAAACTATATTTGAGAAATTGGGTTTCTCACCCATCGAGTTACACTTAAGTTGATACCAACTGAAATTATTGATTATTGGGATTTACCTTTAACTCTATTAATTTGTCTGGGATTCTGCCCTGAGGCAAGAGATTGGAATTAATTGAACCCTGTCACAACCTTGTTGGTATTATCAAGCAGCCTTCTATTCATCAATTATAATTGGCAATATATTGACATTCAGCTGTGCTATTTGTCCTTTGTATTATCAGTATACACGTGCAAAGGAGCAAGCTCTCAAGCACCACGTTGGTCATTGTTACCAGACCTATGCTATTCCAGCTGAAACCATCAAAGTCACCATGGTGGACAAACAGTAGTCAGCATTGCTCCACTAACTTTTCAGCAGTAAATCTTCAGTTAATTACAAACTGATGCTATTGCACAAGATGGAAAATTACTAATACCATCTCTAGTTACGAAGCGGATGGGCTTGCATGTTACCAATTCTTCAGTTATAAGGTATCAACTACCTATAGACACTAGGTGCATTCTATGGGTTAAAGGATTGTGCGGATGTGCATGATCTGCACGCTCAAGTCCAAATTGATGCACTTTGGTGGTGGTATGTTAATCACATGGGTGCAACCAAGTTAAATTATCCGGTGATAGTTTACCTACCCTCATTTGACACTGGAGTATCATTATGTAAAATCAATGATAACACAGAATGGTTGTTGGTTCACAAAGTATTTAATGTCATTGTGGTTCGATGGAACACTGAAAGATCCAGATATTTGCATCCAGGCTCAATCACCAGTTGCAAAAAATATGTGGCATATCAGTGGCGATGGATGCATTCTCGCTACATTGGGGAAGAATGTTCTTTTATGTCTCCCTCCATTTGCCTTATCAGACGGGTCTTGCAAAAAAATTCAGCAAGTTCACGCTTCAGGCTTCTTCCTAGTGCCTGACTGGCATTTACAGCCATGGTTCCCGCTGATGTGGGGATTGATAATAGAACCTTATATGGTTATTTCTAGAAACAAAGATTCGCTGGTTTAGCCATGACTCGGTAAACCATCCTCTGCATGATAAAATAAATTCATTGATTGCAGACTCTGAGAAGTCCGTTTCTGTGGCTCGGGTTGTTAAACCAAACCATAGTCATGCTCACTGCAGATTGCAGGGATAGCACCAAATAGCTGTATTTTCCTCATAAGGAGATGGGAAGTAGTTGTTTTATGCTAATGTTACATATGTTTCGGCACGGATGACTGACGTTTTGAAGTAAAGGTTATATGGGTTTTGACAAACATTAATTTAAAGTACCATATATTGTGCCGAACGTGCCTTCTCATCATATTGGCTGCGGGGAGCAGAATCCACTCTGTCGGGATCGCTCTCTGATATCTAAATTATGAAGGGTATCTTCAAACTCAAAACCTCCCAGGCCCAGGTACGCAGAAATATGGGATGTTATCATTGTGCTAACGCCGCTTCGCCGGTGGGATCCAGCTACATCCCTGTCCTTGGTCAAACTCACTTACAAAGTAATCATGCTCACGGCGGTGAGTCCAGCGCAACGGGTCCAGTCATTGCATAAGCTAGGGACTCGACAGGATGATTATATCTGCAAGCAAAATAACATTTTATGGTTATGTCTTAGTCAAGCAGAATAGTCCAGGGATATGCCAACAATAGACTTGTTGGCATATCCCTTGGACTTTCGGTTGTTTGTGGTCACACATCTACACCAGTATGTTAAGGTCACTAAGAGCTTAAAGACTCTGAACTAGCAATATTTGTTAGTTACATAAAGCCTCATAAGTAGGTATAACTACAGACCATCTCCAGGTGGTTAACGGGTTCTGGCTTATACAGGAGAGAACACTGACATTCTTAAGTCTCACTCCACCAGGGCTGCAACAACATCAGCATCAGGGTTATGGACGTTTCGCTGGACCACATCCTACCGGCTGCAGGATGGTCAAACGAACGATCTTCTACACAATTTGGAACTAACCCATTGCCAGGCCTGGGGTTGTTGCCAACTCTATGTTCGGTTCTGTTTACAGTTTCTCTCCCGGTAGAGTGAGGTTACTATTATCATTAATTGTTCATTAAAAGCATCAACATGTCTATATCTATGTCATGTCTGAATGCATTATTAATGTTCACTCATCATTGGTCAACTGATGCAGTGTGTGACGCATGGACTCTTTTCCACGGCATGAAATCACAGAGCTTTGAAATCTTCACGTAGTCACTCACGTGACTCCGAAGTAAAATAGTAAGATTAAACGAGAACTTACCAGTTTGAAGTTTGATCTTTATTTTATGAGGAGTTACGTTGAGGGATTACGTGCCCTCCACTCCCAACCCTCTATCATAAAGGTCATCTGGTATGCTAGTTCTCTTATCTTACTATGTTTAGTTCGACTACTGTTATCTGTGATTTCACACCCTTGCTTTGAAGATTGATGCGCATGCGGGCTGGCGGGGTCTTCACGTAATCCCTCAACGTAACTCCTAATAAAATAAAGATAAAACTTCAAACTGTTAAGTTTTCGTTTAATCTTACTATTAACTGTTATTTGCACTTGATCAGTTTATTTATTCATGTGTGTATATATTTATAGAATGGTATATGGACACACTGGTCTGTTTTGTAGTCAATGCCTCCTATGTTCTGTTGTGCTGAAGCAAAGCAAGAATTTCATTGTCCTATCAGGGACACATGACAATAAACTCACTTGAACTTGAACTTGAAATGCCTGAATGGGACCTGATACTCTCGGCAAGGGGTTCTATGGTTAGAGCAAATAACTTTGGGGAAAGAGCACATCCTTATATGTTACTCCTAGATAAATAAAATTTAGGTGAACCCATTTGATTTGTCAATATTCTAGCTGTGGGATTAGTGTATAAAACGTCACCCATAAAGTAAATGTTTTCTCCCAATTGGAATGTTTCCAACACTGTGAAAAGATAAGACCATAACCCAAAAGGTCGAAAGCTTTTTCTGCATCTAGAGAAATAATTATTAGATCTTCGTTTGGCATTCTCTGCGAATATATTATGTTAAACAAACGTCGCAAATTATATAACTAGTGTCGTTTAGGTATAAACCCAGTTTGATCTGGATGTATTAATTTACCGATAACTAGGCTTTATCTACGAGCCATATTCTTAGCTAGTATCTTCTGATCCGTATTTAAAAGGGCTATTGCCCTATAGATTCCAGGCACCTCGAGATCTTTATCTTTTTTTGGAATTAATGTAATAGTTGATTCAGCAAGAGTTTGTGGTAAAGTATGTTCTTTAAATGCTTGAATATAAAGGGCTTGCAAGCGTGGAGAGAATAAATCATACATTTTTAAATAAAATTCGTTATTAAGCCCGTCCGGG
>JAXLNO010000914.1:22668-60876 GCA_038087875.1 Malacoraja senta | reverse complement strand
ATCCCTTTTTATCCACAAGCTTGAATGCCGCATCCAAGATGCAGCAGGTACGCACTGTTTTAGCACCTCTGTCAACGGAGGGTTTAGCAACAGCAACAATGCAGAAACAACTCTGCTCAGCCACAGTTGATGCACAAGTGCAACCCTGCAAATACCTCAGGTGTGGTCTGGTGACCTTGTGGATGAATCCCTTTTTACTTCGAGACGAGGAGGTTTTCCAAAAAAACAATGAATGTAAATATCGTAAAAATGCAAAGAATGAAACAGGCAATCCTGGACTGAAAGTTACATCACACTGAACTCAATAGAGACACACTGTTGTTGAGATCAATAGCAATGAACCTGAGGGAGAGATGGAAGTAAAGGAATTGGATAAGTTCAGTTGCTGGAATCTTGAGCAATGGCAGACTGCTGGAGGAAGCCAGCGGGTCTGGAGGCATCTGTGGATGGAATGGACAGACAACATTTTGGGTCGGGACCATTCTTCCCACAGGTAGATGCAGGAGGCACAGATCAGTTCCATTTGTTGCACATTTTAGCTCACCTTCTCTATCTTAGGGGAAGGAATTAGCAAAGTCCTTGTTGAATATTTAGTAGAATGTACAGTAAGATGAAACAATAAAAACTCCTGACCACCAGCTAACTAATATGATGGAATATTTGTCTGTTGTCAGGCACACCGCAGAATCGCTGCAGACATACTGATTAACCATGCATTTAGGAAATCTCCACTCCTGCTGAGAGTGAGATTGGCGAGAGTTAGATTGCAAGATTAATTTAGACAATGCAGCTCCCTGTGAGTGCAGAGACAGCAGTAGTTAACACGTCACTCACTAACCACTCAGTTGGTCGACAATCCTCAACAAATGCTGATAAGCATGTTGAACAGATGAATATTCTCCAAACAAAAATAATATGTTGCATTGTTGATGGTTAATGTATGCAGGCACTTTCAACAAGTCCTTTAAAACAAACATGATGGTAGGAGGGGGGCATTGATTTTACGCAGGTTCGAGGATTCCAAAACTAAAGGGCAACGGCCTAAGGTGGGAGGGAGAGATTTAAGAGGGACCACAGGGGGGGGGGGGGGGGGGTTCACTCAGAGGGTAGTCTGTATCTGGAATGAATTGCCAGAGGAAGCTGTAGAAGTGGATGCAAGTATGATTTTTTAAAACCATTTGAACAGATATATAATAAGAGGAAGGGTATGGAGGGCTATGGGCCTAGCAAAGTAAAGTGGGACCAGCCCTATATGCCCACTTGGTCAGCATGGAGGAGGTGGGCCGAAGGGCCTGTTTTCATTACGTACAGCTCTGTGACTATATGAGTGAGAAGAATAAGAATGAGAGTTCTCAATGAAACTTACAAAACTCTCCCAGGGATAGAGAGTCTTGATGCAGGGATATTGTTTCCCTGACAGAGGGTTTATAGCCAGGGTTCTGTTTCAGAACAGGAAGTAGGGCATTGAGGAGAACATTTTCAATCAGAGGAAGCTGAATCTTTAGAATTCTCTCCAATGGGAGTTTGAAGGTTCAATCAGAAAGTTAATTCAAAACTGAAGGTAGACAAAAATGCTGGAGAAACTCAGGAGGTGAGGCAGCATCTATGGAACGAAGGAATAGGTGACGTTTCGGGTCGAAACCCTTCTTCAGACTGATGTGGAGGTGGGGGGGGGGGGGGAGGAGATAGGAAGAGGCAGAGACAGTGGGCTGTGGGAGGGCTGGGAAGGGAAGCGGAAGGAGGGAGAAAGCAGGGACTACCAGAAATTGGAGAAGTCAATGTTCATGCTGCTGGGGTGTAAACTGCCCAAGCGAATTATGAGGCCCTGCTCCTCCAATTTGCGGTGGGCCTCACTCTGGCCATGGAGGAGGCCCAGGACAGAAAGGTCGGATTCGGAATGGGAGGGGGAGTTGAAGTGCTGAGCCACCGGAGATCAGGTTGGTTAATGCGAACCGAGCGGAGGTGTTGGGCGAAGTGATCGGCAAAAGTCCCAAAATCACCAAAAATCTCCCGGTTCTTTCTTAAATAATTCAAGACAGATTGATTATAGCTTTAAATCTTAAAATTGGGAGAGTATTAATAAGAGGATCAGCTGTGATCTTGATAACTAGCAGAGTAGGCTTGAAGAGACAAAAAGTATTCTCCTACTTCCTAGAAAGGACACAGAGTGCTGGAGTAACTCAGCGGGTCAGGCTGCATCTGTGGAGAACATGGATAGGTGACGTTTCAGAGTGCTGGAGTAACTCAGCAGGTCAGGCAGCATCTGTGGAGAACATGGATAGGTGACGTTTCACAGAGTGCTGGAGTAACTCAGCGGGTCAGGCAGCATCTGTGGCGAACATGGATAGGTGACGTTTCAGGTCGGGACCCTTCCATCATTCTGAAGAAGTTGTGGACACAGCCCAGACCATCACATAAACCAACTTCCCTTCCATTGACTCCATCTATACCACACTACCTCGGTAAGGCCAGCAGCATAATCAAGGAACAGTCTCACCCTCTTTTCCTCTTCAGTCACTCCCTCTTCTTAGGCCAACTAATTAATACAATTGTATCTGGAGGCAGCTGTTTATGCAGAGTATTTGAAATCAGGACAAAGTCCTTTAGTATCAACCACAACACTCAATAAAACCGTGGACTTTAACCACTTAAAAAAACTCTAGTAAGCAGCAACCTCCCTGTGGAGTTGGAGGAAGAGCTGATATAAATTAATTTGCAACTAACCTGAAAGTGGCTGATGATTTTGTTAATGCATGACTGGTTGGGGGCTGGGGTGCTGAGCTCCACAATAGCAGCCCAGGCAGGACTCAGTGCTGCATACAGACTGACATCACAATCCGCCTGCACCCCACCCTTGACGAACTTTAGCCAATCAGCGGATGACATACTCTGATTATGCTGCTCAAAAGGAGTTGAGCCGGAATGTGTTTGTACAGATCTAACATTATTTGTGGAATGAACTTGGCAATCATACTGGGAGGCAAAAATGCTGGAGAAACTCAGCAGTTGAGGCAGCATCTATGTAGCGAAGGAATAGGTGATGTTTCCGGTCGAGACCCTTCTTCAGACCAGAAACGTCACCTATACCTTCGCTCCATAGATGCTGCCTCACCCGCTGAGTTTCTCCAGCATTTTTGTCTACCTTCGATTTTTACAGTATCTGCAGTTCTTTCCAAAACTAATCTTTAGCAATCATACTGTTCAGAAAACATGGTTTGGTGCCAGATCCTTTGGCGCTAGTGATCGTAATAAAACATCTCCATGCATTGTACTAATCACTTGGGACTTGAATAGCTGAGACTCCCGTGGTTCTCTGGAATATTGCTCAGTATATAGTTGTGTGTGACTATTCACTAAAAGAGCAGTAAATACGTGGTATAACAACTTAAGGTTCGTGTAGGAAGGAACTGCAGATGCTAATTTCCACTGAAGATAGACACAAAATGCTGGAGTAACTCAGTGGGACAGGCAGCATCTCTGGAGAGAAGGAATGGGTGACGTTTCGGGTCGAGACCCTCCTTCAGTCTTTATGACTGTGTATAGCTCTGAGCATGCCCGATACCTTTGGCTTGGTATTAAAGTGAGAGGGGAGGGAGAGGGTTAGGATGGTCAATATAAAAACCTGCAACAACTCTGATCATCATGAGTATACATTTATCATTCAACTCACTCATTGGATCACTCAACTACAGGTAGATGTAAACATCTGTAAATCACAGGGTGATAATGGTGTCATTGTCAACATGACCGGTGAACAGACTTTCAATTCTTGTCCTACCTTAAGACAGTGAGAAACTGCTTGGATATTTCCTTAGAATAATTTGACTGTTCTGGGAACATTTTCATCGCACAAGATATTTAAATTGAACAGTGTTAATATAACCATCCAATTGCTGGTGACAGTAACATCCCTCTCAGGTATGATATAGCATTAGTTCTTCATATTACAAAGAAACATAGAAAATAGATGAATGAGTAGGCCATTCGGCCCTTCGAGCCAGCACCACCATTCAATATGATCATGGCTGATCATCCAAAATCAGTACCCCATTCCTGCTTCTTTCCCATATCCCTTGAGTCCTTTAGCCCGAAGAGCTAAATCTAACTCTCTCTTGAAAACATCCAGTGAATCGGCCTCCACTGCCCTCTGTGGCAGAGAATTCCACAGATTCACAACTCTCTGGGTGAGAAAGATTTTCCTCATCTCAGTCCTAAATGGTCTACTCCTTATTGTTAAACTGTGTGACCCCTGGTTCTGGACTCCCCTAACATGGGGAACATTTTTCCTGCATCTTGCGTGTCCAATCCCTTAAGAATTTTATGTTTCTAAGATCTAAAATCCAGTGAAGTGAACATATAGAGCACCTTCATCACTACTGGCACAAAGGCCACAGAGCAGCACTTTGCTTGTGTTAAATGCACATTGAGCCTGAAACAACATGATTAAAACTGCATTAAAGAAACATGTTGTTCTATCCCAGTGCATAACAGTGATGTCGTCACACAAATGGAAATGGGCCAATGACCATTCACTCTCTTGTGACGTCACAAATACAACGCAAAAGGTACACGTTTCTAATCACCTGCCACACACACACCTCGTGTAACAGGTATAGCATTGTCACGCCAGTCACATGGGATATATTATAGATGTTCTTCACTAAGGTCATCAAAGAATCATGAAAATTAGCAACGGTTACCAAGATAGACACAAAAAGCCAGAGTAACTCAGCGGGACAGGCAGCATCTCTGGAGAGAAGGAATGGTTGACGTTTCGGGTCGAGACCCTTCTTCTCAACCCAAAACATCACCCATTCCTTCTCTCCAGAGACGCTGCCTGTCCCGCTGAGTTACTCCGGCTTTTTGTGTCTATCTTCGGTTTAAACCAGCATCTGCACTTCCTTCCTACACAATGGTTATGAAGAGATTGTTCCAGGAATAGTTTATTTGGATTTATACAAATTCAACAGATGTCTAGCACGTTAAACAACCATAATTCCATGTCTACAGAAATCAATACAAATGTTAGAATAACTCCACAGAGGCGTATGGGTTAAATTAGTGCTGATCTTGCAGATCTGCACTTTAGTGCTTGTCAACGATCGAGGTAGGATCCCTGTCACAGAAATTGTCCTTTCTACTTAAGATACCATTCTAAAGCTTAATTATGCCTTCACACAGCAAACAGTGAAGACACACAATATCTGTCTTTCGAAAATTTGCAAAAGTACTTGGGGTTCAAACATCACAAGGTAACAGCTGACTGGTCTTGACAGTAATCGTTATTTGATGTAGTGCAAATGAGAATGAATCTATATTTAAGAGGGAGTTAGAGGCCCTTGTGGCTAAAGGGATCAGGGGGTATGGAGAGAAGGCAGGTACAGGATACTGAGTTGGATGATCAGCCATGATCATACTGAATGGCGGTGCAGGCTCGAAGGGCCGAATGGCCTACTCCTGCACCTATTTTCTATGTTTCTATGTTTCTATCCCTAAAATACATTTGACTAACATACACTTCAAAGACTTACCCGTTGTAGTTTACTAAGAGCATAAGAGAGCACACACCACAACGCATTTTTTGTCAGGATGTTCAGAGGACAAGAGTTACCCTTGAAAATGAGCCTGAAAAAAATAAATTTGTCTGACTATTTATTAATGTCCAGTTTACATTGCTAGAGGATTAAAAACAAATGGAGAAATACTAGGGTTAAAATCTTACATTAAAATGACAACTTAAGTACTGTGAGTGAGAAGTTGAAATCAGTAGTGCCATTACTTGAGCAATGCTGGTGCCTCTTGGAGATCACAATGGCATTGTATGCAAGTGCATTGATCGATAAGGGCAGCTGCATGTTGGTCAGAGTTATCCAGCATGGAAACAGGCCCTTCAGGTCAACATCCATGCCACCCAATCTATCTGAGCTTGACCCATTTGCCTGGGTTTGGCCCATATCCCTTTAAACCTTTTCTTCCATGTACCCATCTAAATGTCTTTCAAAAGCTGTAATCATATCCACTTCAGAAGCCTTTGTAAGAAATAACTTCAGATGCTGGTTTAAATCGAAGGTAGACACAAAATGCTTGAGTAACTCAGAAGGTGAGGCAGCATCTCTGAAGAGAAGGAAGGGGCGACGTTTCGGGTTGAGACCCTCCTTCAGACTTCAGAAGCTTCCTCTGGCAGCTTGTTCCACATACCCACCAACCCCTGCATGAAAAACATGCTTCTGTATCCCTTTAAATCTTTCCTCTTAAACATCTATGCCCTCTAATTTTCGACTTCACTACCCTGAGAAAAAGACTGACCATCCATCTGATCAACGGTCCACGCCACTTTTATATATCTCTTTAAGATCACCCTACGCTTTGGGATGGGGTCCCAGCCTCTCGAGCCTTTCTTGCAACTCAATATTCCCCCCCAATCCCAGTAACATTATCATGAATCTTTTCTGCACCTTTTCCAGCTGAGTGACATCCATCCTATAGCTGGGCAACAGTGCTCCATGTGTGGTCTCACTAACAACTTGTGCAGTCGCAACATGACGTCCTAACTCCTGTGGTAGACACAAAATGCTGGAGTAACTCAGCGGGACAGGCAACATCTCTGGAGAGAAGGAATGGGTGATGTTTCGGGTCAAGACCCCTCTTCAGATTGTACTTAAGTATAGGAGCATAGTATAATGAGGTCCTTCTGCAGTTGTACAGAGCCCTAGTGAGACCACACCTGGAGTATTGTGTGCAGTTTTGGTCTCCAAATTTGAGGAAGGACATTCTTGCTATTGAGGGAGTGCAGTGTAGGTTCACAAGGTTAATTCCCGGCATGGCAGGACTGTCATATGCTGAGAGAATGGAGCGGCTGGGCTTGTATACTCTGGAATTTAGAAGGATGAGAGGATATCTTATTGAAACATATAAGGTTATTAAAGGTTTGGATACACTAGAGGTAGGAAACATGTTCCCGATGTTGGGGGAGTCCAGAACAAGGGGCCACAGTTTAAGAATAAGGGGTAAGCCATTTAGAACGGAGATGAGGAAACTTTTTCACAGAGAGTTGTGAGTCTGTGGAACTCTGCTGAGGGCGGTGGAGGCCTGTTCTCTGGATACTTTCAAGAGAGAGCTAGATAGGGCTCTTAAAGATAGCGGAGTCAGGGGATATGGGGAGATTGTGGATGATCAGCCATGATCACATTGAATGGTGGTGCTGGCTCGAAGGGCCGAATGGCCTACTCCTGCACCTATTGTCTACTCAATACCCTGAACGATGAAGGCAAGCATGCCAAATACCTTCTTCTCCACCTTGTCCACTTGCGTGACCACCGTCGGAATTATAAAGCTGTGCCCTAGTTCTCTCTTTCTACATCACCCACCAGGGCCATGTCATTTACTGTGCATGCCTGCCTTGGGTTAACGTACCAAAATGTAACATCTCTGTAAAGAGGAGTCATAACACACTGTGTCTTTACTACTGTTTATTCATGATACACATACTTTACTGCCCTAGCTGTTCGTGGTCTGTCACCGGAACCAGACAGCGAGCACTGGGTGGGAAGGTTGTAATTATACTAGTGATGTGGGGAGTGGTTAGTAGTGGTGAGGTCACTATGTTAAAGGTACATGCACACATCATCTACATCCTTCCCCTTGGAATCACCGGAACCTGAATGTATATCGCAAGGGCAAGGACATGTTTGTGGCCGACACGCTGTCCCGCGCACCGCTAACGTCCACCGATCGCCATCCATATGAATCGTCTGACCGGATGGTGCTCAACGTCAACATTGTGCCTTCCCAGCAGATGCAGTCCCTGGTCAGCAATACTGCCAAGGATCCTGCCCTGCAGCAGCTTGCAGACGTCATCAGGCAGGGCTGGCCAGACCGTCGTTCATCCTTGCCGCCTGGAGTCGTGCCCTACTTCCTGGTCCGTGACGAGCTCGTGCTGCACGACGGCGTGGTTGTGAAGGGACACAAGGTCGTCGTGCCTGCTGCCCTGCGGGACCAATACTTTCAGACCGCCCATCGCGGTCATCCTGGGGCCGAGGCCACCCTGTCTCAGGCCCAGAGTTTGTTCTACTGGCCCAGCATGGCCCAAGACATCCGGGAGAGGGTCTCCGCTTGCTCTGTCTGCAATAGCCTCGCTCCCCATCAGCAACGGCAGCCGCTTCTGCAACAGCCTGCCCCCGAGCTGACCTGGATGACCGTCGCCGCTGACATTTTTGAGTGGCGTGGCAAGCACTTCCTGGTTCTTGTGGACTCGTGCTCCAGCTGGTTCGAGGTTGACCAGCTGCACTCCCTCACCTCTTCGGCCGTTATCGGGAAGCTGCGCTGCCACTTCGGAACCTTTGGCACCCCGGCAAGTCTTCAATCGGACAACGGCAGCCAGTTCTCGAGTGCCGAATTTCGGAGTTTCGCTGCCAGATGGAACTTCCGACACTATACCAGCAGCCCAGAGTACCCACAAAGCAACGGCTTGGCAGAGCGCGCTGTCTGCAGTGCTAAGGACTTGCTGGAACATTGTAGACTATCCCACTTCTGACACCATGTAAAGAGAAGTCATAACACACTGTGTCTTTACTACTGTTTATTCATGATACACATACTTTACTGCCCTAGCTGTTCGTGGTCTGTCACCGGAACCAGACAGCGAGCACTGGGTGGGAAGGTTGTAATTATACTAGTGATGTGGGGAGTGGTTAGTAGTGGTGAGGTCACTATGTTAAAGGTACATGCACATATCATCTACAATCTCCCACTTGACTGAGTTAAATTCCATCTAAATTAATCTAATTAATTAGTCTAATAATCAAATTGGTCTAAAGTTAATGGCACAGTTAGCAAATAGGGGATTTTACTTGTATTCAATATTTTCATTTTGTCATGGGATATAATGGTTCCATTGCGATAAAAATAAACCACAAGTTCACGTTATAGGAGCAGAATTAGGCCATTCGGCCCATCGAGTCTGCTCCACCATTCAAAATGGCATGTCTGCATCCTAATCCCATTTCCTGCCTTCTCACCATAACCTTTGACACCCGTTCTAATCAAGAATTTGTCTATCTCTGCCTTAAAAATATCCACTGACTTGACCTCCACAGCCCTCTGTGGCAATGAGTTCCACAGATTAACTACCCTCTGACTAAAGAAGTTCCTCCTCACCTCCTTTCCAAAAGAGCGCCCTTTAATTCTGAGGCTATAACCTCTGGTCCTGGACTCTCCCACCGATGGAAACATCCTCTCCACTTCCACTCTCTCTATGCCGATCGTTATCCTTTATTTCATTATAACACCACACGCAGTGTGCAGCTCCTCCACTATTGTGCATGGTTCAGCATTCTGAGACCATACAGTCATTGCTCTCTCTCTCTCTCTGGTCACTCTCATTGCCTGCACTCGCTCCAGCCACAAAGTACACCACACGTTTGTCATTATAAACCTTGGCAAGTGTACACACTGGCTTCAACTTGTACTTGCAGGTTTCTCATCTGGCCCCCTGCTGATTCATGTACCTAATTTACACCGAGCCACTCAGTCATATCACTACTCCCACTCACATTTACAAAGTGATATGCACTTTATTTTACAGTAAACCTTTACATTTAAACTGCAATTTCAAACAGATGACGCCAATTTACTATGCATAGAGTTTCTGACAAACGGAACAATAAACTAAACTGAATTAAATTAGTTTCTGCTCCTCCAGTTTGATGATATAAAGCATAAATATAACAGAAAAATCCACATTGTTGCATTTTTTTAACCTTTATTATCAAAATAAAACTGCAATGCATCATAAAATATACCTCTACAAAATACAGCAACCAGTTTCATGTAAACTCAATCACAATAAATTAAACTTAGCTTGCAAGTTTTGACTTTTTAATCAGCTGCAACTATTTAGTCAAGGTTTTTGAGTGGGTGCAGAGAACATTTACTTGATATCTACCAAGGATGAGGAATTATAGCTACATGAAAAGGCTGGAGAATCATGGATTATTTTCTATAGAGAAGAGAATGTTGCAGGAAGATCTAATAAAAAGCAATAAACTTAAAACTGATAAATTAAAGCACCACAGGCAAAAAGCAGCAAGGCGTGAATAAATAAATAAATAGCTCTTTCAAAGTGATGGGAAAGGCACAATGGATTTAGAGTCAGTTTTAATTTCAGAGATATGGCATGGAAACAGGCCCTTTAGCCCACGCCGACCATCGATCACCCATTCACGCTAGTTATCTCACTTTCTTATCCACCTTAAGGGGCAATTATACGCAGGCCAATTAACTTACAAACCCGCACACCTGTGGGATATGGGAAGGAACTGGAGAACCAATGGAAACCCACACGGTCAGAGGAATAACATTCAAACCCCACGCAGCACCCGAGGTCAGGATCAAACGTGGGTCTCGGTCGCCGTGAGGCAGTGGCTCTACAAGCTACGCCACTGTGCCAAATACTTTGAATCACAATATTAATTTCGTAGTATTTGAAATTAATTTTGTCCAACAAATAAGTCGTCAATTCCTATCTACAGTACATACTTCTGTTTAGATTTTGCTTAGGCGAGGAACCGTGAGGATGAATGAAAGGAAATGCATTTTATTTGTAAAGATTGTATCATGGATACTTTTATCAAGATATATTGCCCTTTTGTTGAACTTCTCTCTGTTACACCAGAAATGGTAACAGAGAACTAATATTAAAATAGAGAAAACATTGATATAGGCGGCTGCAGATATGACAAAAAAAAACACCTTACCCTAAAGAAATTGCCACAAAAGGTTTCTCAATGGTTTTTTGTAATATCAGATGTGCTTAATAACATACCAAAAGTCTACCACAGTCAGACCACTGGATAGGTCTAATTTTCAAGATGGCATCCAAGATCCATTTTATGTGTAATATTAGCATAGAAAGGAATATTTTCCAGTGCAAGTATAGGTCTGCCTCATAAAAACTTTTCCTATATTCTAAACCCCAAAACATGGGGTTGGGCACCAACATTATTTGTCTGATGAATAATGAAGGAATAATAGGTGTTTTAAGGATTTGGTGGCCATCTTGGACGCCATCTTAAAAATTAGACCTTTCCAGTGGTCTGAGTGTGGTGGACTTTTGGTATGTTATTAAGCACACCTGATACTATAAAAACCCAGTTGAGAAACCTTTTATAGCAATTTTTGGGGTGTCAAACCACATATGCAGCCGCCTAATATAATCTTTTGTACTTTCAAGGTATAAAGTTCTTCTCCCTATTATTTTAATGAGGTATTGACGTATTCACTGTTAAATCCAATCCAAACACATTAAGTGATTGTACGCCATATAATTTCCACGCTGCAATTAAAGATAAAATATTGAATAAAGTAGCTTAGTATTTTAAAATAATAACCTCGTTTCTTTCTTTGGCTAAAGCTTTAAATGAACTACAGCAATAAACCGTCCTGCTTTGCCAGTGTTTTCAGTTACAATAGCCTTTTCATCGCTGTGTGTGGCTCAACAATGATTTTCCACAGTTCCTGTAAGGAAAACCACAAAAAAAAGTCAATTTTCTATGGCAATGAACTATAAAAACAAAACTTTTACACAAAGGACAAACAAATGGAAGTTATTAATAGGATTAAAGTCAATTGTGACATTTCCTTTTTTTTAAATCAAAACTATTTTTTCAAAGATTAAAATAATATATACAGTAGAAAAAAAAAACAGAACCCACCACCATAATACAGGACAAACGATAAACTATTATACAACGTTTAAGAAAGAACTGCAGATGCTGGAAAAATCGAAGGTAGACAAAAATGCTGGAGAAACTCAGTGGGTGAGGCAGCATCTATGGAGCAAAGGAATAGGTGATGTTTCGGGTCGAGACCCTTCTTCAGACTGATGTATACTAACTATTATACAACTATGTTACACCCCTTGTCAAGGATGCATTCAACCCCTAGCGGTGCCCAGCGGTCCCGGAACTCCCCCAGGGCGCCCGTGGACAGCATGTAATTCCTTTCTAACACCACCCGGGCACGGACGAAACCCGGAAAAGGGGCAGGCAGCCGGCTCGGTGTGACATTTCCTTGGCAGCAATAAAACAATATAAACCTTTGTTCTACATATATCTGGAAGCACTGGCAACACACTACCACAAGGTGGCAATCATTATTCAACAAGCAGCCACAGTTAAGCTTGTGGAGGGAGCCTCAATCCTTGCCTCTTATGCCTGTATAATGTCAAACATGGCCCTTCCACATCACACACACGCATATTTAGTACACCAGTAAATGAGTCCTTATCATTGTTATCCAGGCGACAAAGCCACATCGTTTGGGATAGAGTTAGGAAAGAAGGGTGTAGGAAGAAACTGCGGATGCTGGTTTCCTTCTCTCCAGAGATGCTGCCAGTCCTGCTGAATTACTCCAGCATTTTGTGTCTATCTTAGAAAAGGAGGAAATGGTTTTAGATCATTCCTAACTCCAGGAAGTGCTCAGCAAGTTAGGTAGCATCTGTGGAGAGGAAATGAGGAAATATTTCTTATGAATAGTCAAAAAAAAAATATTTTCACCTCTGCAACTAATGCTTGAAATGCTAATCTGATTATTTTCTGTTTTTATTTCAGATTTCCAACATCCTTAGTATTTTGCTTTTGGCTTGTTTTTTTTAAATGCTTTCTGGAATATGTTTGATCTGTCCTTTATCAATATCCACAGCTGTATTATAACATTACTTGTCATTTCTTCTTTCCTCTTTATCTCTGCAAGATTCCTTCATCCCTCACAATAATTTGTTTTCATTTCTCTTCACAGCTCATTCTGCTCCGAGAGTTCACCAATTAGATTTGACAGTCTGAGAAACAAGTCCTTGCAACCGAATCATCCATTAATCACCAACTCTTTAACCCTAACACCCAAAATTACTTGCCAAGTGTTCCACTCGCTCATAAAACAGGAACTGTGGAAAAGCAAGTTTGACTGGCTCCACAACAAATGAAGTTCTCCCATCTCTCATGTTCGCCAACTCATCCAAACACAGTCGGAAATGATCATAAGCATCGCATGTAATATCCAGTTTTCGCAATGTAAAGTTCAGTCTGAAAAAAATCACAACTCAGTTTTAACACATTCTGATGCTACAAAGGTGCTGCTGTATTTTTGAAGATGCATTATAGTTAAAATAGGTCAGAATGTTGAGAATACAATGAGAATACCTGGTTAAATTCACTCTTGAATTACTAGAAACACATTTGCCTCCAGTGTAAGAATATGACCATATATTTATCTTAACATAATATTATAAACTTGACACCTGGTGCCAAATTTAGAAAACATCTTATTATTTTTTTTAAAATATTTTAATTTTATTAGAAGTACAATTGTATACAATCATATTTTCATAATACATTTTATGTACAGCTTCTTATTTTTTTTAATTTTTATAATAACGAAGATAAAGAAAAAGAAGTTAGATAATGAAATATAGAAAAAATGTGAGATATATAGTGTGTGGAAAAGAAAAATAGAGAGTGAAAGAAGAAAGTTAAAGAATAGAAAATAGGAAAAAGAGAATAAAAGAAGAAAAGGGAAGAAAAAGAAAAAAGAAGTAAGGAGATCTTATTTATAATCTTGACCATCCCTCGCCCAGTCACGAGTTAGCTTTTACAATTGTGTTGCACCATATGATTCAGAAAACATCTTTTAAGGACTGTGAATAGTGAAATGCTTGGATAGAGTGGATGTGGAGATGACGTTTCCACTTGTGGGAGAGTCTAGGATTAGAGCTCATAGCTCAACACCAACAAGACTAAGGAGTTGGTGGTGGACTTTAGGAGGAGAGGAACACCCCTGTCCCGTCTCCATCAAGGGTGTGGATGTGCAGTTTACCAAGGAGTACAAGTACCTTGGAGTTTGCCTGGCCAGTAAACTGGACTGGTCCAGGAACGCTGAGGCCCTGTACAAGAAGGGACAGAGCCGTCTATACTTTCTGAGGAGGCTCCGCTCTTTCAACATCTGCACTGTCTATATCTCACGTTTCCCTACCCTCTGACTAGTCTGAAGAAGGGTCTCGACCAGTAACGTCACCCATTCCTTCTCTCCAGAGATGCTGCCTGTCCCGCTGAGATATTCCAGCATTTTGTTTCTATCTTTGTGTGAAAGTGGGGATCAGACCAGGGGTTGATCAGCCGTGGCCTTATTGTGTGGCAGAGCTGGCGTGAAGAGCTGACTCCTTATTGTTTCTTACGTTGTCATGTAGGTTGTGGAAATAAAGGAAGATAAGTGAAAAAAAGACATGGAGAAAAGAGGAAAAGTGATGGCAACTTTTTAAAATAGGAGGTAGTTGGGTTTCTGGCAAGGTCATTTATTAGGTAGACACAAGGCCGATTAATACCAAAGATAGACACAAAGTGCTGAAGTAACTCAGCGGATCAGGCAGAATCTCTGGAGAAAAAGGGACCCTTCCCAACTCGATTTATTATCTATCTTAGAGAGGTTGGTTGAGTAATTTGTTGCGGACAGTTAAGAATCAATCACATTGTAGTGGGTCTGGCATTCCATCTAAGCCTTAGTGTAAAGCTGTTGGAGTTATAGCATCTAGCTCCGGCTGATGCAGATCAGCGAGTGGCAGTTTTAAAACTGTCCGGTCAGTTAAAGGATGTTAAACGGTCGCCTTGGTTACTGGATACTGTGGTATTCACAAATAAACTACTCTCAGCATCAAACCAGTCTCTGCCTTGATTGTGGTAACTTTTTATGACCAGCAGCAATAAATAAATAACATTATATATTGGTTTCTGATGCAATTCCATCGGACGTTGGAGTTCCCTCATCCCAGCGAGAGGGCCTGAACATCGGGCCGTCTGTAGCGGCGACTGCCCCAACCATGGTTGAACAAAGAGGAAGGAAGAGGACTGAACTTCATTGCCTTCCCTCACAGTGGGAAACGTTGATTCCGCTGTGTGGGGATGTTCATGTTAAACTCTATCATTTAGTGTGTGCCTTTTTATTCGTATGGCTGTATGGTAACTCAAATCTCACTGTACCAATTGGTCCATGTGACAATAAATGTGACTTGAACTTGAATGTTCTTAAATTTGCTTCCAAGATGTCAAGAGTCAAGAGTTTTATTGTCATGTGTCCCAGATAGGACAATGAAATTCTTGCTTTCCGCAGCACAACAGAATATGTAAACACAGTGCACAAACAAGAGGAAAACAAGTTCAGTGTGTGTATATACACCTACACATACTCAAAAAGCAAATACTTATCGTGCAATAATAATAATAGTCTGTTGTAGTTCAGAGCTTATTTGTTTTCGTGTTTAATAACCTGATGGCTGTTAAACACTCCAATCCTAAAAATGTAGGTTTTACAATCCACACCATCACTGGTTGTCAATGTCTTTCCCGTGCTTACCTTTTCTCCACAGAGAGATATACAGTGCTTGGATTTCTCAAATGGCTCAAAACTCTGTAGATTGTCTGAAAGAATGCATCTGTCAAGTCATCATCATAGAATACTGCAAAACAAGGAGGAAACACACACATTTAATCCAATGTACCTGCTCTTTAAAATCCATTGAAAGGGATACTTTATAAACCAACTCTTTACTAATAGTAAAATGAACATATCCCAAAATGTCTCAATTAACATGTGATAAAGACGACTTGGCATTCTCGAAGGACATTTTAATACAATATAAGTACAATACAACAGTAAAGATCAACATGAAACTATTGAAGTCATTCTCTCAGTCTCATCTTTAATTCTGGGACAACTCGTGGCCAGGACTATCCGCTGGAGTTATTGTGATTCATGTTCATGTTCTTGCAGCTATAAATCACGTGTGCATCATTTGTGCTATTGCTCAACTTTAAACGATAAACTATTTAAAATAAGAACATTGCATGGCATAATCCTTGATGCACATTGTTATTAAACACACAGTGTGCAAAGCACAATACTCAGTCTCTTCACCAGATAAAAGCTGGGTGCCCGCTCTACCACCCACCAAATGGAGCTCTGTCAGGGCCTGGCAGTCATTGACGCCAACAGAGACAACAACCTGGCTGCTCAACACCCGGCTTGAGATCTAACTATTCCTTTGGTTTATGTTTCATTCGCAAGAAGAAGAAGCCACTTGACGGTGACCATTTTCAGTTAGATTGTACCAGGAATGTAAATGAGTCTGAAGTAACTGGATCAATGCCAGGCTGTCATGTTGTTTGGCCACTAACCACGTTTGTCCTCTCAGGCAAAGTTCATTGCTACCTCACGCTTCGTTTTCCCTGCCTGTTCAGGACCTCCGATACTAACTGTGGCCAGAGGAGGGACCCGTATGAAAGGCAGAAACATCAGATCAATGCCTGTCGTGAGATGAGACCTGTGTTAGTGTTGCCTTTCACCAGTAGCACAGTCTGTCTGAAATGAATTAAAGGGACAGGGAGAGGACGTGAAAAGTGATGATTCATGAAGGAGAACATGAGAATCAATCTGAAGAAGGTCCCAACCTGGAACGTCACCTATCCATGTTCTCCACAGATGCTGCCTGACCCGCTGAGTTCTCTGTCTTTTTCTCTTAGTACCAATTGTTGCATGGTGAATGAAACACTTCTACCACTTTAGTTTATAAGTTCTGTTCCATTCGAAATGGCCAATTGTTGCAAAGGTTTGGAAACCCATGATAGATTTATCATTAATGAATGATTGTTGAGTAGCCGGCAAGTAGCCCCAGCTCACAGCCCGCGGACGGAGAACCGCCTACTGAAGCTTGGTCACGTGAACCGATCATGGGGGACCTACCAGTGGAATGGGTATGCCCTGCTCACACATGGCGGACTCCGGACTCGGGCCCGAGCCACCGGCATTGACGAGATCCACGCCGCCAAGATCGAGGACTGGATGCGGAACATCGAGGCCGGAGACACCGGGGGGGCCGAGCCACGTCACGGAGAACAAAGGGGGAACCCGGTGTGGGGGGCTGCCCTGAACAAACGGGGACCCGGCCTGGTAGGGACCCCAAGAACAAGAGGGGCCTGTGGTGGGGAGGGGGGGGGGGGATGAAGAAGAGACCAACAATATTTAACGGTACTTTGTAACTGTCAGCGCCTTGTGGCGACTCGTTTGTGTGCTGTGTACTGTGTACTATGTACTGTGTACAGCGTGCTGCGTACAGTGTACTGTGTACCGTGTACTGTGTACAGCGTGCTGCGTACAGTGTACTGTGTTATGTACTGTATGCAAAAAAACGGGTGGGAGATTGCAACCTTCACGTGGTCCGCCCTGTTTCGACGAATGCAATCAACCTGGCGTGCACAATCAAATAAGATCAAATAGAACAAGTTGTCTTACAACTTTAGGGTGTGCACGCCATACGCAAAAAAAAGATGACTCTATGACTCTATCAAAATACTTAAAAGTAGTTGATCAGTGATGATACTTCGATGTGATGTACTTTACACATGTGAGCCCGTACCATCAGCAGCAAGCAGCACATCCGTCTGGTCATGCAACTGGGCCGTTTCTTCTTCCGACCAACAGTACGGGTTTTTAGTGTCTGTAGTAAAAAAGTAATTTAAAACATCACAAAATCTTACGTGGTTGTAATTGCATCTCCTGCTTTTAAAAATAATTATTTAGAATTCTTTATCTCATTTTGCTTTGGAGAAAATTAAAGGGAAAATCAAACAAGAATCTACCAATCAGACAATGTTCGTGTACTAATATTTCCAGGATACATTTTAACTTAAATAATGCTATTCAATTAGTGAACCTTTTGGCCAAAAACACATATTAGTATGTTATGGAATGGGTGAGCTGTATTGTCCAACAACAACTTGGATTTAACAAATGAAACCACGGAAAAATATCTCAGGACACCAGGGAAAATTGAACAAAGAAACCGAGGAAGAATGATTAGAACTTTGGTCCATGAGGTGGATTTTACGGTACAAAGAAACATGTAGGGGAGGGCAAGAGGTTTAGGGAAAAGACTCAGGGAATGGTAGACATAATGTGCAGGAAGGAACCGCAGATGCTGGTTTAAACCGAAGATAGACAATAGATGAGCTGAATTAACAATGGTAGACAAAAATGCTGAAGAAACTCAGCGGGTGAGGCAGCATCTATGGAACGAAGGAATAGGTGACTTTTCGGGTCGAGACCCTTCTTCAGACTGGAGTCACATGTTATAAATACTTTATGGTATGTTATATGAAGAATGGGATCTGTATGAACCAAAAGAACACTTAAAAGCAAGGATACTATTGAGGTATAGAGCCAAAGATGACTAGACAGGGAGGGAAGCAAGATGAGGCTGTGAACTCAATTGCTTTGAGTCAATGAACACTGGGGAGTGACCTGGTTTGAAGGGAAAAGCTTAGGGCATCTATCTTTGATTCATGAACAAAGTATAATGATACAAAACTATATATAAATTGACCTTACCTGTGCAAAATTCATCTTTTAGCCAGTCCAGGTCTCTTACTTTTATTTCACTTCCTGTTATATTATGTACAACGCAAAATATTTCAATTAGGAAAAATAAGATCAATATACATTATGTTCAATAATAATGCTACGCAATAATAGTGTGTCTATATGTGATTACTGTACAATTATACATTTTGTAAATATTTCCAAAAGTTCATCAAACATTTTTTTTGATAAAGGTATTAAAAGACGTACATATTTAGGATTAAACCCTAGATTTAAGTTGGAACTATAAATATAGTTATGTGACACTGGTGGTAGCTGAAGTTCATATGCAGACTCTATGAACAACCTTAAGGGCCTGTCCCACTAGGCGATTGCCGGCGACTACGACAATGGAATTCACCGAAGTCAGCACCGGTGACAACCTACGACAGCACCTACGTCAGGAGAAGACAAGCTACGACAAGCAGTTTTGAACATTTCAAAATCCAGCGGCGACCAGAAAAACGCTACGACTCTTTGGGCGACAGAGGAGACTACTCACGACCATACAGATGACACCCCGGCGACCATGTGGTGACAGCCTGGTCGCCGGCAGTCACCTAAAAAAATCGTCTAAGTGAGACAGGTCCTTAAGTTAGATATTGGTATATTTTTGTCACATGTACTGAAATACAGAGAAAAGGCTTGTTTGCAGGCTTACCGATTAAATCAGGTCATACTGTACACGAGTACAACCAGTGTAAAGGGAAAAATCCCAGAGAGCAGAATATGGTGTTAGAGAAAAAGTACAATGACTGCAGAGAAATACGTTATAAAATCAGGACTACACCCTAGGTTATGAAAGGATTCTGCTCACAACAGGGAAGAAGCTGTCCCTGGGCCTGGTCAAGCTTCCTCAGTCAAGCTTTTTACTTAAACATAAACTATATAGTGTAGGAAGGAACTGCAGATGCTGATTTAAACCGAAGATAGACACAAAATGCTGGAGTAACTCAGCAGGACAGGCAGCATCTCCGGAGAGAAGGAATGGGTGACATTTTGGGTCGAGACCCTTCTTCAGACTGAACTATTTAGTAGCTTACTGCTTGAAAAGCAAATAAACCGAGCAGAAACTTATAAACTATTTGACTATATTTCTTTTACCTGTCGTTCCATAAATATGTTTGTTTGCAATTACATTTCGTTCACACATATTCAGTAAATCTTCACCAACATCTGAAAATAAAAATATATAGGTTGAAGTCTAAAGATGATATATACAGTATACAACTTTAAATGATAATTATCTAATGGGAACATGTACATAAATGCTAGACACTTGAGCAAGGAACAAAGTGCTGGATCAGTCTGAAGATTGGTCTCGACCCAAAACGCCAACTGTCCATTCCTTCAACAGATGCTGCTTGACCCACTGAGTTCCTCCACCACTGATTTTCATCCATCTTTATTATAGAAACATAGAAAATAGGTGCAGGAGTAGGCCATTCGGCCCTTCGAGCCTTAACCGCCATTCAATATGATCATGGCTGATCATCCAACTCAGTATCCTGTACCTGCTTTCTCTCCATACCCCCTGATCCCTTTAGCCACAAGGGCCACATCTAACTCCCTCTTAAATATAGCCAATGAACTGGCCTCAACTACCTTCTGTGGCAGAGAATTCCAGAGATTCACCACTCTCGGTGTGAAAAATGTTTTCCTCATCTCGGTCTGAAAAGATTTCCCCCTTATCCTTAAACTGTGACCCCTTGTTCTGGACTTCCCCAACATCGGAAACAATCTTCCTGCATCTAGCCTGTCCAACCCCTTAAGAATTTTGTACGTTTCTATAAGATCCCCCCTCAATCTTCTAAATTCTAGCGAGTACAAACCGAGTCTATCCAGTCTTTCTTCATATGAAAGTCCTGACATCCCAGGAATCAGGCCCTGACGGATTTACTAATGAATTTTATAAAAGCTTTTACGATAAAATAATACCAAGATTACAAAAAATGTACCAATATGCTTTTAAAAAACGAATACTACCTCATACATTAGCGGAATCAACGATTACATTAATACCTAAGAAAAATAAAGACTTAGAAGAACCTGGTTCATATAGAGCTATAGCATTGTTAAACACAGATCAAAAAATATTAGCGAAAACATTAGCTAGAAGATTAAGTAAATACATTAGTAAAGTAATAAACCCAGATCAGACGGGGTTTATCCCTAAGAGATACTCTTCTAACAATATGAGACGTCTACTCAACATAATGCACTCACACAAATCTGAAGATCAAGAATTATCAATTATTTCGCTGGATGCTGAAAAAGCATTTGATCAAGTAGAATGGAATTATATGGACAAAGTATTACAAAAATTTCAACTGGGGGAGAATTTTATTCTATGGATCAAGTTACTATATAACAAACCTACAGCTAGAATACTAACTAATAACATATTATCCTCGAAATTCCAACTATCAAGGGGAAATAGACAAGGATGCTCATTATCACCACAGCTGTTTGCTCTCATTATTGAACCGCTAGCAGAAAAAATTAGAATACACCCTGATATCCATGGATATAATACTAAAGATTCATATAATAAAATATCTTTATACGCGGATGATATATTACTGTACATTACAAAACCTCAAATCACTATACCAAATATATTAAATTTAATTGAAGATTTTGGATCTTTTTCTGGATATAGAATAAATTGGAATAAAAGTGAAATTATGTCAATAAAACCGAAAGATTCAACACATCTTTTAAAATTCCCTTTTAAAATAGCTACAGAAAAATTTAAATATTTGGGAATCGAAATTACCAGATCATATCAAGGTATGTTCAGGGCAAACTTTGACCCCTTACTTAATAAATTAAACACACTAATTAAATTCTGGAAAACGCTCCCGATGTCTTTAATAGGCCGAATAAACGCAATAAAAATGATCTTTTTACCACCAATTTTATACCTATTTCAATCAATTCCTATATACTTACCAAAGAAGTTTTTTAAAAAACTCGACTCAGATATCACTAATTTTATATGGGACTATAAATCACATAGAATACAAAAAACTCATCTGAATAAACCTAAAGTATTAGGGGGTTTAGCACTACCTAATTTTATGTATTATTATTGGTCAGTAAATATTAAAAATATGATTCAACTGATGGATAACTCCGCCCAGCAAGCGGACTGGATTGTAATGGAGAAAGAGGATTGCTCCTCTAGAAACATTGGAGCGATCCTCCTCTCTCCAATGAAATTGAATAACATAAATTATAATAAGAACCCAATTATTCATAGTACAATCCGAATTTGGAAACAAATAAAACAAAATTTAAAATTAAGAAATTTATCACTTTTATTAAACCCTTCGTTTAATCCTTCTATTATAGATAAAGCTTATACACAATGGGATAGATTAGGAATTAAAACGCTTGGTGACTTGTATGAAACTGGAAAATTACTTTCATTTCAACAATTACAAATAAAATATAAACTCGGAAATAATCAATATTTTAAATATTTTCAAATATGCGATTATTTGAAAAAATATACAAAAGATCATCATAATAACCCAGCAGATGTACTGGACGAGGCAATGCAGATAAAAGCGGAATCAGCAAACTTAATATCATATTTGTACAATATTATCTTAAATGCACAAATACCATCTACGGAGGGTATCAGAAGAGACTGGGAACAAGAGTTAGCTATTAAAATTTCAAAGGAAAGTTGGAATGAATACTTATTAAACGTGCATAAATGCTCGATTAATGTAAGACACACTTTAATACAATTTAAAATTTTACATAGATTATATTATTCGAAAACTAAAATTCATAAAATTTTCCCAAATGTATCATCTATTTGTGATAAATGTCAATTCCAAGAAGCTACTATAACGCACTCATTCGTTTCTTGTACAAAAATTCAAAAATTTTGGAATGAAATTTTTGAAATCTTCATAAAGTTATTTAAAACAAGACTGATACCCAAAGCAGAATGGATTATCTTCGGTATAACGGAAGATGGTCCAGAACTAAATGTGTTTCAAAAGAAACTAATGGACTATGGGTTAATAACTGGAAAAAAGCTAATTCTAAAATTTTGGAAGAAGGCTCCAATACCAACTATAAATATGTGGATTTCAAATATGTTTGAAACATTACACCTAGAAGAGATAAGACTCCTCCTAGCAGGTAAACCAGATCACTTCCACCTGACGTGGTCTGCATTTATTGAATTATTACAAACATAGGGTGCAAAAGTACTTTAAAAAAAAATTGAGGTCAGGTAAGGGGGGATGATAGTTGAAGAGTTGGTATGTCCCATTTACGTAATGCTCATAAAAATATTTGTGTCTCTCTTTTTCCTCTTTCTCTCTTTATTTCTTTCTTAGGGTCTATTTCTTAACTCTTTTTCTTTTGTTTTTAATTTTGCTCTTATAGGGTCTTCGTCCTTTTTTGTTGTCACATTTCCTACACTTTCACTTTTTCCTTCACTTTCTTCTTTCTTTCAATCTTTTCCTTTTCTAGTGTAAAAAATAAATGGAGTACATTAATTGTAAGAAGATATAAATGACAAGTACTAATGTATGTGGTTGTAATGTAATGTACTTCTAATAAAATACAAATTAAAAAAAAAAAAAAAAAAAAAAAAAAAACTGTGACCCCTTGTTCTGGACTTCCCCAACATCGGGAACAATCTTCCTGCATCTAGCCTGTCCAACCCCTTAAGAATTTTGTACGTTTCTATTAAGATCCCCCCTCAATCTTCTAAATTCTAGCGAGTACAAACCGAGTCTATCCAGTCTTTCTTCATATGAAAGTCCTGACATCCCAGGAATCAGTCTGGTGAACCTTATCTGTACTCCCTCTATGGTAAGAATGTCTTTCCTCAGATTAGGAGACCAAAACTGTACACAATACTCCAGGTGTGGTCTCACCAAGACCCTGTACAACTGCAGTAGAACCTCCCTGCTCCTATACTCAAATCCTTTTGCTATGAATGCTAACATACCATTCGCCTTCTTCACTGCCTGCTGCACCTGCATGCCTACTTTTAATGACTGGTGTATCATGACACCCACGTCTCGTTGCTTCTCCCCTTTTCCTAATCGGCCACCATTCAGATAATAGTCTACTTTCCTGTTTTTGCCACCAAAGTGGATAACCTCACATTTATCCACATTATACTGCATCTGCCATGCATTTGCCCACTCACCCAGCCTATCCAAATCACCTTGCAGCCTCCGAGCATCCTCCTCACAGCTAACACTGACCCCCAGCTTCGTGTCATCCGCAAACTTGGAGATGTTGCATTCAATTCCCTCGTCCAAATCATTAATATATATCGTAAATAGCTGGGGTCCCAGCACTGAGCCTTGCGGTACCCCACTAGTCACTGCCTGCCATTGTGAAAAGCCAGTTCTCTATCCACATCAATACTGAACCCCCAATACCATGTGCTTTAAGTTTGTATACTAATCTCTTATGTGGGACCTTGTCGAAAGCTTTCTGAAAGTCCAGATATAACACATCCACTGGTTCTCCCTTATCCACTCTACTAGTTACATCCTCGAAAAATTCTATAAGATTCGTCAGACATGATTTACCTTTCATAAATCCATGCTGGCTTTGTCCAATGATTTCACCACTTTCCAAATGTGCTGCTATCCCATCTTTAATAACTGACTCTAGCAGTTTCCCCACTACCGACGTTACACTAACTGGTCTGTAATTCCCCATTTTCTCTCTCCCTCCCTTTTTAAAAAGTGGGGTTACATTAGCTACCCTCCAATCCTCAGGAACTACTCCAGAATCTAAAGAGTTTAGAAAAATTATCACTAATGCATCCACTATTTCTGGGACTACTTCCTTAAGTACTCTGGGATGCAGCCTATCTGGCCCTGGGGATTTATCGGCCTTTAATCCATTCAATTTACCTAACACCACTTCCCGGCTAACCTGGATTTCACTCACTTCCTCCATCTCATTTGCCCCCCGGTCCCCTGCTATTTCTGGCAGATTATTTATGTCTTCCTTAGTGAAGACAGAACCAAAGTAGTTATTCAATTGGTCTGCCATGTCCTTGTTCCCCATGATCAATTCACCTGTTTCTGACTGCAAGGGACCTACATTTGTTTTAACTAATCTTTTTCTCTTCACATATCTATAAAAGCTTTTGCAGTCAGTTTTTATGTTCCCTGCCAGTTTTCTTTCATAATCTATTTTCCCTTTCCTAATTAAGCCCTTTGTCCTCCTCTGCTGGACTCTGAATTTCTCCCAGTCCTCTGGTAGGCTGCTTTTTCTGGCTAATTTGTACGCTTCATCTTTTGTTTTGATACTATCCCTGATTTCCCTTGTTATCCATGGATGCACTACCTTCCCTGATTTATTTTTTTGCCAAACTGGGATGAACAATTGTTGTAGTTCATCCATGCAGTCTTTAAATGCCTTCCATTGCATATCTACCGTCAACCCATTAAGTATCAATTGCCAGTCTATCTTGGCCAATTCACTTCTCATACCCTCAAAGTTACCTTTATTTAAGTTCAGGACCCTTGTTTCTGAATTAACAATGTCATTCTCCATCCTAATGAAGAACTCAACCATATTATGGTCACTCTTGCCCAAGGGGCCACGCACAACAAGACTGCTAACTAACCCTTCCTCATTACTCAATACCCAATCTAGAATAGCCTGCTCTCTCGTTGGTTCCTCTACATGTTGGTTTAGAAAACTATCCCGCATACATTCCAAGAAATCCTCTTCCTCAGCACCCCTGCCAATTTGATTCACCCAATCTATATGTAGATTGAAGTCACCCATTATAACTGTTTTACCTTTGTTGCACGCATTTCTAATTTCCTGTTTGATGCCATCCCCAACTCCACTACTACTGTTAGGTGGCTTGTACACAACTCCCACTAGCGTTTTCTTCCCCTTAGTGTTTCGCAGCTCTACCCATATCATTATAACCTGTTTACATCTTCTAGCTAAGTACTCGTTCGTTCGCTCGTGTGTCAGACGATTTCACTCGCTGTTGGCTTCTGTCGTCGTCCAACATGTTGACAGAATTGTCGGCTGACGTGTCACAGAGTGCATCGCGTCGTTGCTTCCAGGGATGGCCACGAGGAGGCTTCTGTCATCATCCCCGCTAAGTACTGCTTTTGTTTGGATGAATCTTTTCCTTTGGTCTCTTTAATACATCCTTCTTGAAATACCCTTCATCTTCTTGTTAGATATGTACCATTATCTGGGCTGCAGCCACTTTAATCTAACATTACATAATGAAGAGGGTAGTCCGGTGACAATGTGACTTGTGGGCCTTACATGACTCTCAGGCAGCAAGTGCAATGATTGGAGCGCTGGAGATTTATTCTCATGGTCACGAATGGAACCTCAATCATCAGTTTTTCCATCAAAAATCTTTTCATCCAGAGTTAGTAAAAAAGGATGACAATTTTTGGGACCAAAAGCTGCTTCTATTCATGTGGATGAAAGCAGTTCTGCTTTGTTCTCTGTGAGATTCAGTTCTTTTCATCATTAGGACTAAAATAGAAGAAGTACAAAAGCATGGTGATTGAGCTAAACTTACCACTAACTACACTCCTCCACGCAGAGAGTGTGGGGTTGGAAATCTTTTAAAGCATCACAGGTTACGCCAGTGAAGAAGCAATCAGCTCCCAGTTCAAGGTGTTCATCGATGACCCGCAGCTTTGGTCTGTCACCCTCTGAACCTTTGCAGTGGCTATTAGACAATACTAGTCTTCAAGTTTGATGCTTCCTTCGGGCAGACACGAGACACAATCAGCACAGAACCTGTGATGACCTGCATTGGATTGAAGAATGGTCTTGACCCGAAACGTCACCTATTCCTTCTCACCACAGATGCTGTCTGACCCGCCGAGTTATTCCAGCTTTTTGTGTCTATCTTCGGTTTAAACCAGCATCTGCGGTTCCTTCCTACACAATGCTTAGATTGTCTTCCCTAGTCAGCTGGTTGGACATATTTGTTTCTAATGGCACAGTGTGAATGTTCATGAGACAGCATAGACAATATGCACTAAATCGGCAGGAAACAATGTTCTTGCAGTCCCTCTGGTTGTTGATCCACATCAATGATTCCTCACGTACTCATTTCTTGGTTGTTTTGATTATTTTCTTGTGAAATGTGTGTAGAAATACGTAAGGCACTGGATTATTTTACAAAAGGTGTCACAATATTGTACAAAAATCATTGGAATGTTATTAATTGTAAGCCTATTTTATGTCATTTCAATGCTGCTCATCATTTAATTTCCAGTAAATCATATTTATTCTAATTCCAACAGCTGTTTATATTGATTTATACTCCTGTTAATCCCCGACTCCTGACTTAATGCTTTCTCCATGGCATTGAGAGATCAATGTTCCAGCAAAATAAGGGCCTTTAAACATTAACAGCCACTGTTGGTCACAGCGGTTCATGGAGTGGTGAATGACAATGTCAATGGTGTATTTATTGCCACCTGTGCAAATGCTTACACACGTATTTTCTTATACCCAGTAAAGTATGTCTATACGGAAACACATTCCTGATTGGCAAAGTGTGCTGAAATAGTCCACTGAGGCCACATGCAAGAGGCGCCAGGTTTTTGGTGCCATTTCCAAAGTATAGCCCATGCTGTAGTTCTTATGTGCGGTGCCTGATCCAGGCAAGTCCCAGGCAGTTGTGGGGCCTCCAGCCATCGTCTTCCTTGGACGTGTGGGTCGACCTGTGTTTCTCTTTGCCTGTCTACCTTTGGAGCACCTCCTGCAGCTGACCAGGAGGGCATGGAATGCCAGACCAGGTCCCTCTCCCTCCTCACTCATCGCCGTCACTGGCTCCATCCTCTCGGTCGGTCTCTGGACTTCGGAGGATGAGCAGGGGCTGGCTCGGCAGCCTCCCCTCCTGCAGGCCGTGGTTCGGCGGCTACTCCAAGACATTTGTTTTATTTAATTCAGCAAATTTCCACTTCATTTTAAGAAGACTCCACTTCCTTCACGTAATGTATTTGAATTGTATTGGTCAATCTGCAGTCCGACTTCTTTTGGTGGGGAGTTTGTAAGTATACAATTAGCCTACCACATGCCTTAGCCAATATTAATGGCCACTGCAGCCTAATCCCAGTAGTCATCAGCTGAAAGAGGCTGTGGCTGAGTAAACTGTTCATCATACAGTCCATGTGTGGTTCTTTGAAAGGACAATCACATTAGTACCATTCATCTCTACTTCAATACGTTCTCCTTGTTAGCTGTGTTTATTTCAGCCAGCTGCCAGGGTTAACAAAGGCATTACAAACATTGTTTCAGCCCCATTTGGCAGAGAATGCCTGCAGCTCTGGCAGCACCTCCAGGCAAACCGGACAAGTCAGTGAAAAGTTGAAACAAATTCCACAGGGAGTGAGAGAACAAATAATAACCCCCTGGCTCCAAACAACTCTCATACTTGGACATCAATCACACCAACACAAGTTTCCTCAGACTTGGCTGATTCATTTGCTGCAGAGTTGAGGACAGATCCTATGATGGGTCCTTGATGAAGCATGTGCGGTGGTTTGGCCCTGAACAATAGCCTGAGGATTCACTGCATACATCTCTTTATTATTCTCCCAATGAGGATTTATTATTCTTCCCAATGCCAGTGTGCAGTGTCTGGCATTCTCCATACACCACTCAGCTATTCTACTCAGCCTTCCCAATCCTCACAAGGGGCCGCTGTTGCTTGCAACAATGCCCATTAAATATATGCCCTGTAACCTCATTAACCACTTCTCATGCAACTCCCTAGTTGTGGAAGCTATGCCATTAATGTTTGTTTATCTAAATACAACCATCACAACACAATTAACAATAAATTGTAAACCAGAACACATATTGCTTTCACCCCCACGATGCTGAGCGTTTTGAGAACACAGCTATTGACTGTATATTTGCAAAACTTCCATTAGTGGTGGGTAGTCAATACCAAAAGATCAATGTGAATTAATTATCCAAACATGTTTTTGTCTCACCTGTGCAATAAATGGTCTTAGCAACAGTTGCCGTGACAATGCTGGTCATTCCTGTGCCCGCTCCCAACTCCAGAACGGTGTGGTCTCTGAATAGGTGACTATAATTTAAAATGTAGTCAGCAAGGAGAAAAGCACCTCGCCACACCTGCAGATGGGAAGATTACCATCAAACGGACTTTTAAATACATATTTAATTTCAATTTTGTGAGCAAGTGGCTTGCAAAAGTATTCATACCCCTTGAACTTTTCCACATTTTGTCACGTTACAACCACAAACGTAAATGTATTTTATTGGGATTTTATGTGATAGACCAACACAAAGTGGCGCATAATTGTGAAGTGGAAGGAAAATGATACATGGTTTTCAAATTTTTTTACAAATAAAAAACTGAAAAGTGTCGCATGCAAAAGTATTCAGCCCCCTTTACTCTGATACCCCTAAATAAAATCCAGTGCAACCAATTGCCTTCAGAAGTCACCTAATTAGTAAATAGAGTCCACTTGTGTGTAATCTAATCTCAGTATAAATACAGCTGTTCTGTGAAGGCCTCAGAGGTTTGTTAGAGAACATTAGTGAACAAACAGCATCATGAAGCCCAAGGAACACACCAGGCAGGTCAGGGATAAAGTTGTGGAGAAGTTTAAAGCAGGGTTAGGTTATAAAAAAATATCCCAAGCTGTGAACATCTCACGGAGCACTGTTCAATCCATCATCCGAAAATGGAAAGAGTATGGCACAACTGCAAACCTACCAAGACATGGCCGTCCACCTAAACTGACAGGCCGGGCAAGGAGAGCATTGATCAGAGAAGCAGCCAAGAGGCCCATGGTAACTCTGGAGGAGCTGCAGAGATCCACAGCTCAGGTGGGAGAATCTGTCCACAGGACAACTATTTGTCGTGCACTCCACAAATCGGGCCTTTATGGAAGAGTGGCAAGAAGAAAGCCATTGTTGAAAAAAAGCCATAAGAAGTCCCATTTGCAGTTTGCCACAAGCCATGTGGGGGACACAGCAAACATGTGGAGGAAGGTGCTCTGGTCAGATGAGACGAAAATTGAAGTTTTTGGCCTAAATGCAAAACGCTATGTGTGGCAGAAACCTAACACTGCACATCACCCTGAACACACCATCCCCACTGTGAAACATGGTGGTGGCAGCATCATGCTGTGGGGATGCTTTTCTTCAGCAGGGACAGGGAAGCTGGTCAGAGTTGATGGGAAGATGGATGAAGCCAAATACAGGGCAATCTTGGAAGAAAACCTGTTAGAGTCTGCAAAAGACTTGAGACTGGGGCGGAGGTTCACCTTCCAGCAGGACAACGACCCTAAACATACAGCCAGAGCTACAATGGAATGGTTTAGATCAAAGCATATTCATGTGTTAGAATGGCCCAGTCCAAGTCCAGACCTAAATCCAATTGAGAATCTCTGGCAAGACTTGAAAATTGCTGTTCACAGACGTTCTCCATCCAATCTGACTGAGCTTGAGCTATTTTGCAAAGAAGAATGGGCAAAAATTTCAGTCTCTAGATGTGCAAAGCTGGTAGAGACATACCCCAAAAGACTTGCAGCTGTAATTGCAGCGAAAGGTGGTTCTACAAAGTATTGACTCGGGGGGCTGAATACTTTTGCATGCGACACTTTTCAGTTTTTTATTTGTAAAAACATTTGAAAACCATGTATCATTTTCCTTCCACTTCACAATTATGCACCACTTTGTGTTGGTCTATCACATAAAATCCCAATAAAATACATTTATGTTTGTGGTTGTAACGTGACAAAATGTGGAAAAGCTCAAGGGGTATGAAAACTTTTGCAAGCCACTGTACATATATATATATATAATACCTGCTTTCCGACATCCTCCAGCGCAGTACCCATTGTGTGTTCTGTAAAAAGGAAATATATACAACATTTTGTATTTTATCAGACGTTTCATGTGCCTTCACAAAAATATGCATCACAACTTCCATTTGTACTGAAGGGTCTCGACCCCAAACATCACCCATTCCTTCTCTCCAGAGATGCTGCCTGTCCCGCTGAGTTACTCCAGCTTTTTGTGTCTAACTTCCATTCATATAGCGCTTATCAATCTCAAGTTAACATTGAATTACATGTAGAGATATTAAAATAGGTAACTAATAATATGGCCAATTTTATGGAGTGCCTTAAAAGAAGGAAAGGGAGGCAGAAAGGTGTATGGAGGAGATTTCTGTGAGAACTTTGGCAACTGAAGGCACGGGAGCAAAGAGTAGAATAACTTAACGCAGCGATCACAATTATAGAGAATGGTATCTCAGAGAATATGAATGGACGAAAAAAAAGTTTTACAAATAAATTATGTGCGTGCAATAAGTCATGTTTTAACATTCATTAAATAATCAATGCAATTAAATCTACTAGGTAGATAAGGTAGTCAAAAACGCTTTTGGCACATTGGCCTTCATCAGTCAGCGTATTGCAGGCACAGAATCACTTTCAAAATGTGGGGGGGACAGGGGGACACAATTTATTGGCGGCCGCGCGCGCATGCGCACACTCTCACACAAACACAGGCGAGGCTTCGGAGGCTCAACGCAGCGCTAAATGCAGCTCAACTCTGCCTGTCCCGCCGGGTTAACCTACAGCCCTGCCTGGACTGATGGGACACCAGCCTGGAGTCGTGGAGCTAGCGCTGCTTCTCCGCGCTGGTGTAAACCTGGGCCATATTTCCCGTAAATCCAGGCAGAGCTGTAGGTTAACCCGGCGGGACAGGCAGAGTTGAGCTGGGTTTGGCGCTGCTTCTCTGCGCTGGCTGTGGGCCTGGGGGCACCGCTCCCATCTGATACCCAACGTCTCTGGCCACCCCCGGGGAGGCCCTCGGGTGAGGACAGTGGCGGTTCGTTAGCGATTGCGGCGCCGGAGAGCTGGGATCGATCCTGGCTGCGGATGAGGCGTAGGTCTGTGTCCAGGGCTGCCGAGAGTGTTTTGGCACGTCTCCCTCCTCCAATCACCACGCTCTATCCTCAGACCCACCCCCCCTACTTCCGCCTCTGACCGACACTTCCCTCCTCCAATGGTCGCGCTGAATTATCATGTCCCGCCCCCATTGCCTGCTGACCGACGTCTCTCTCGTCCAATCGGCGCACTCCCTCGATCAGCAGTCCCACCTCCACTGTCTCGTGGAAAGCAGAAATTTCACAGAGTTTTTAAATCCGGATTACAAAAATTGGGGGTGGGGGGGGGGATCGTCCCCCACCTCTCAAAACAGGGGGGGACGGGACATGTCCCCCCTGGCCCCCCCAGGATTTCCACCCCCTGGCGTATTGAGCACAGAAGTTGGAAGGTCATGTTACATAGATATATAGATACATAGAAAATAGGTGCAGGAGTAGGCCATTCGGCCCTTCGAGCCTGCACCGCCATTCAATATGATCATGGCTGATCATCCAACTCAGTATCCCGTACCTGCCTTCTCTCCATACCCCCTGATCCCCTTAGCCACAAGGGCCACATCTAACTCCCTCTTAAATATAGCCAATGAACTGGCCTCAACTACCCTCTGTCGCAGAGAGTTCCAGAGATTCACCACTCTCTGTGTGAAAAAGTTTTTCCTCATCTCGGTCTTAAAGGATTTCCCCCTTATCCTTAAGCTGTGACCCCTTGTCCTGGACTTCCCCAACATCGGGAACAATCTTCCTGCATCTAGCCTGTCCAACCCCATAAGAATTTTGTACGTTTCTATAAGATCCCCTCTCAATCTCCTAAATTCTAGCGAGTATAAGCCAAGTCTATCCAGTCTTTCTTCATATGAAAGTCCTGACATCCCAGGAATCAGTCTGGTGAACCTTCTCTGCACTCCCTCTATGGCTATAATGTCCTTCCTCAGATTTGGAGACCAAAACTGTACGCAATACTCCAGGTGTGGTCTCACCAAGACCCTGTACAACTGCAGTAGAACCTCCCTGCTCCTATACTCAAATCCTCTTGCTATGAAGGCCAACATACCATTCGCTTTCTTCACTGCTGCACCTGCATGCCTACTTTCAATGACTGGTGTACCATGACACCCAGGTCTCGCTGCATCTCCCCATTTCCTAATCGGCCACCATTTAGATAATAGTCTGCCTTCCCGTTTTTGCCACCAAAGTGGATAACCTCACATTTATCCACATTATACTGCATCTGCCAAACATTTGCCCACTCACCCAGCCTATCCAAGTCACCTTGCAGTCTCCTAGCATCCTCCTCACAGCTAACACTGCCCCCCAGCTTAGTGTCATCCGCAAACTTGGAGATGTTGCTTTCAATTCCCTCATCCAGTTCATTAATATAAATTGTAAATAGCTGGGGTCCCAGCACTGAGCCTTGCGGTACCCCACTAGTCACTGCCTGCCATTGTGAAAAGGACCCGTTTACTCCTACTCTTTGCTTCCTGTTTGCCAGCCAGTTCTCTATCCACATCAATACTGAACCCCCAATACCGTGTGATTTAAGTTTGTATCCTAATCTCTTATGTGGTACCTTGTCGAAAGCCTTCTGAAAGTCCAGATGCAACACATCCACTGGTTCTCCCCTATCCACTCTACTAGTTACATCCTCGAAAAATTCTATAAGATTCGTCAGACACGATTTACCTTTCGTAAATCCATGCTGACTTTGTCCAATGATTTCACCACTTTCCAAATGTGCTGCTATCTCATCTTTAATAACTGACTCTAACAGTTTCCCCACTACCGATGTTAGACTAACTGGTCTGTAATTCCCCGTTTTCTCTCTCCCTCCCTTCTTAAAAAGTGGGGTTACGTTTGCAACCCTCCAATCCTCAGGAACTACTCCAGAATTTAAAGAGTTTTGAAAAATTATCACTAATGCATCCACTATTTCTGGAGCTACTTCCTTAAGTACTCTGGGATGCAGCCTATCTGGCCCTGGCGATTTATCGGCCTTTAATCCATTCAATTTACCCAACACCACTTCCCGACTAACCTGGATTTCACTCAGTTCCTCCATCTCCTTTGACCCGCGGCCCCCTGCTATTTCCGGCAGATTATTTATGTCTTCCTTAGTGAAGACGGAACCAAAGTAGTTATTCAATTGGTCCGCCATATCCTTGTTCCCCATGATCAATTCACCTGTTTCTGACTGCAAGGGACCTACATTTGTTTTAACTAATCTCTTTCTCTTCACATATCTATAAAAACTTTTGCAGTCAGTTTTAATGTTCCCTGCCAGTTTCCTTTCATAATCTATTTTCCCTTTCCTAATTAAGCCCTTTGTCCTCCTCTGCTGGTCTCTGAATTTCTCCCAGTCCTCTGGTATGCTGCTTTTTCTGGCTAATTTGTACGCATCATCTTTTGCTTTGATACTATCCCTGATTTCCCTTGTTGTCCACGGATGCACTACCTTCCCTGATTTATTCTTTTGCCAAACTGGGATGAACAATTTTTGTAGTTCATCCATGCAGTCTTTAAATGCCTTCCATTGCATATCCACCGTCAACCCTTTTAGAACTAATTGCCAGTCAATCTTGGCCAATTCACGTCTCATACCCTCAAAGTTACCTTTCTTTAAGTTCAGTTGTGGCAGTTGTATAAGATGTTGGTGAGGCCGCATTTAGAGTGTTGTGTTCAGTTCCTGGCACCGTGTTATAGGAAAGGGAACAGAGAAGATTCATGAGGATGTTGCCAGGACTAGAGGATCTGAGCGATAGGAAGAGGTTGAGCAGCTGGGACTCTATTGCTTGAAAGCGCAGGAGGATGAGGAGTAATGTTTTCGAGGTGTATAAAATCATGAGATGAATAGATTGGGTAGATGCACATAGTCTCTTCCCAGAGTTGGGGAATTGAGGACCAGAGGACATTGGTTTAAGATGAAGGGGAAAAGATTGAATAGGAATCTGAGGGGTAACTTTTCATACAAAGAATGGTGGGCGTATGGAACAAGCTGCCAGAGGAGGTAGTTGAGGCAGGGACTATCCCAACATTTAAGAAACAGTTAGACAGGTATATGGAGAGGACAGGTTTGGAGGGATATGGACCAAACGTGGGCAGGTGGGACTAGTGTAGCTGGGACATATTGGCTGGTGTGGGCAAGTTGGGCCGAAGGGCCTGTTTCCACGCTGTATTACTCTCCGGCTCTACTGGACACTGAAGCACTTATCTGAAGAATGCAGTTTTAAGGAACGACAGTGAGGGGCTTTTTTGAATATACAAATAAACATCACAGACAGTAACCCGGTAACCAATGGGGATTATAACCAGAACGGTGCTCTCACATGCCTTAGGACCATCGAAAGCATCCACCAATTAGCCAAGTGAAGCCCCATTTTCTTCAATTTAACATTGTATTCCATTCTCAATAAACAGGTGTCAAATTAGGAATGGAAGGTTCCGTCCCACTACTTATGGAGGTTTATACCTGCAACCCTTACAACACGTGGAAATACCAAAAGTGACAGAAATAAGAGGCTATGACTAGTAGATTCACATGGCTAGCCAAGATAATATGCCCAGGACAAGGGATAATTGAACCACAGGCGCAGACGTTTTCTTATTGATAGTGAAACTGCTAACATACATGCCTACGTAAGGCTTTCTCTTACTGTGCCACCTCAGCATGCCCACTGGAGAAGGATGTAATTAATCTTACAGGTTTACACTAGTAATTCACAGTATTAAATGGATTTAATTTACAATAGAAAGTGTTGTCAGGAATTGCATTTGTATTGAAGGTTGGTACGGAGATAAATATTTACTTTTGGCCTTGAACTATTAAAAAGGAAACACATTCTGACCCGAATATCAATTCCAAAATGATAACATTATGCATTATGGCCAATCTAAAAGTCATGAATGCTGAAGAGACTCAAAAAGCTGGAGTAACTCAGCGGGACGGGCTGCATCTCTGGAGAGAAGGAATGGGTGTCGTTTGGGTCGAGACCCTTCTTCAGACCCAGTCATGAATGTTGTTTGGTCCAACACGAGGACAAAATAAATTGAGAGCAGGGACGGCACGGTGGCGCAGCGGTAGAGTTGCTGCCTTACAGCGCTTGTAGCACTGGGGACCCAGGTTCGATCCCGACTACGGGTGCTGTCTGTACGGAGTTTGTACGTTCTCCCCTTGGCCGCGTGGGTTTTCTCCAAGATCTTCGGTTTCCTCCCACACTCCAAAGATGTACAGGTTTGTAGGTTAATTGGCTTGGTGTATGTGTAAATTGTCCCTAGTGGGTGTAGGATAGTGTTAGTGTGCGGGGATCGCTGGTCGGCGCGGACTCGGTGGGCCGAAGGGCCTGTTTCTGCGCTGTATCTCTAAAACTAAAACTAAAAACAGAGGTAGCTCATTAGACCCTTGAAAGCTCCTACATCATTCCGGGTGATCGCAGCTGATCTATGCTGGCTTCAACTCATTTTCTGTGCCATTCCTCCATATCAAATATTTATCCACCACCACTTTAAATACTTCTGGTGAATGCTGTAAGTTGCATTTTTACAGAATTCCAATGTTTTTACATCTCTCCATCCTATTACACGGTGCTTCATTGTGTAAGTTTTGTGGAAGGTGCAAAACATTAGGTTACAGTGTGAATTTACCGTTTCTAAAGTAAATACAATTTTAAAACATTAACTAACTGTGATTACATCTACCCTGTCTTTAAAGACAACCTATGTTGCTGGCCAGTTTCCTTATTTATTTTCATTTCAATCAGAATACAGTGATTCACATTAGATAATAATAATCATCTGAATCTTGATAATTTGTGACCTTTAATCTTATGGTCCCAGAAGGGCCTCAGAATTGTGGCCAAATAATCTAAATTAAGTCAGATTATAAAAGCAATTTTGCAACTAATTTTAAATAACAAAACCAAAGGGCAAAGAAACCAGGGAATTGTCTTTTCTCCAACAATTATCAAAGTCCAGTTATTTAGCATGCTTTCCCCAAACATTTAGTAGTTATTTGAAAACTAATTTTGCTAATATTCACAATTATTAACAGGGCCATCAATCTTGATAGGATAAAACATGTGTAAAAATCCCAAAACATTCTTTATTCCTTTGTGTAATATTCTGATGGCAGGCAAAGTACTATTTATGCAGATGTACCTCCCCCAACATCAGTCTAAAGAAGGGTCACGACGCGAAACGTTGCCTATTCCTTCTCTCCATAGATGCTGCCTCACCCGTTGAGTTTCTCCAGCATTTTTGTCTACCTACCTATTCTGATCTCACTGCAATCTTCCTCCTGGTCCTCGTTGAAAAAATCTTCCCCTTTACTTATTATGGTGGGATATACTTTCTCTCTCCATTCATCATCTTCCTCAGAGTGAAGATTGCCATCAGATCTTCTCGTGACGTCCAGGTCTCCATCAGCATCAAGCAAGATGTCAGAGCTTGGTTCATCTTTGCCACTCACAGTGGCTCCACTGCCACCAATCTGGTGAATCAAATCATCATCTCTGGTTTCCTCATTGCTCAGATGCTCCACGTCACCTTTGCTGTGGGCAGGACTATTATGTAGTATTTTGAACTTCGACACAAAAACTGCAGAATTCAAAAAAGGAAGTTGTACTTTTAGTAATGTTAATTAATGTACAACATGTTACCATTTTAAAAGCATTAAAATATAAGTTTGTAATATCAATGATTTTGTAGCTGCATAAATATTAATAAATTGCAAATATTATTTAAAATGTACTTTCTTTGGATTTTATAAACTATTCTAACAACGTTGTCAAATGAGATGGTAATAAAACTGAGCCTTTATGTCTGTTGAATGACACACGCTTGTGTAATGCCCAAAAGATTTGCTAAAAGTTCTAAATGTTTCTTCACTAATCTGTAAAGGAAAGTAGAATCAGGACAATACATCATTTCAAAGCATTAAACTATGTTGATATTTACGCTTCCTTTCTAGATTATTCCTAACTGTCACTGTATGTCATGTTGTCACTTGCGGGCGGAGCACCAAGGCAAATTCCTTGTGACTTGGATAGGTTGGGTGAGTGGGCAAAGGCATGGCAGATGCAGTATAATGTGGATAAATGTGAGGTTATCCACTTTGGTGGCAAAAACAGGAAAGTAGACTATTATCTGAATGGTGGCCGATTAGGAAAAGGGGAGATGCAACGAGACCTGGGTGTCATGGTACACCAGTCATTGAAAGTAGGAATGCAGGTGCAGCAGGCAGTGAAGAAAGCAAATGGTATGTTAGCATTCATAGCAAAAGGATTTGAGTATAAGAGCAGGGAGGTTCTACTGCAGTTGTACAGGGTCTTGGTGAGACCACACCTGGAGTATTGCGTACAGTTTTGGTCTCCTAATCTGAGGAAAGGCATTCTTGCCATAGAGGGAGTACAGAGAAGGTTCACCAGACTGATTCCTGGGATGGCAGGACTTTCATATGAGGAAAGACTGGATAGACGCGGCTTGTACACGTTGGAATTCAGAAGACTGAGGGGGGATCTTATAGAAACTTACAAAATTCTTAAGGGGTTGGACAGGCTAGATGCAGGAAGATTATTCCCGATGTTGGGGAAGTCCAGAACTAGGGGTCACAGTTTAAGGATAAGAGGGAAGACTTTTAGGACCGAGATGAGGAAATCATTTTTTACACAGAGGGTGGTGAATCTGTGGAATTCTCTGCCACAGAAGGTAGTTGAGGCCAGTTCATTGGCTATATTTAAGAGGGAGTTAGATGTGGCCCTTGTGGCTAAAGGGATCAGGGGGTATGGAGAGAAGGCAGGGATGGGATACTGAGTTGGATGATC
>JAXLNO010000914.1:0-22468 GCA_038087875.1 Malacoraja senta | reverse complement strand
TCTTGCCTCATACTTGTCTTCCTGCACTCACTCACATACCACCAATCAACTCTGCATGAACTTCATACACACTTATTAATATTGTGGAGGAGGACATGTAGACAAAATAGCTATTATTAACCATGTCAGAAATAGACAGGAAGAGAGTAGGATTGGCAAGATTCATGAAGACACAAGAGAAATGAAGACACAAGGAATCGCAGATGCTGATTTACAAAAATAAGTGCCAGAGTAACTCAGCGGGTCAGCAGCATCTGTGGAGAACATGGATAGGTGACGTTTTCACAGAGTGCTGGAGTAACTCAGCGGGTCAGGCAGCATCTGTGGAGAACATGGATAGGTGCCGCTTCGGGTCAGGGCCCTTTTTCAGACGGATGTAGTGGGGAAAGAAAGCTGGAAGAGGTCAGTGTGGGCCAACGCCAGGTAATTGATAGGTGGATGTGGGCAAAGGGGGGTTTTGAGGTGATATTTTGGGTTGGGACTTTTCTAAAGACTGATTGTAGCCATGTGTCAGGTCAGGACCATCTCATCCGTATCCACCTATCACTCACTAGGCTTTGTCCCGTTCCACCTCTCTTCCAGGTTTCTCCTCACTACTACAATTGTCTGAAGATGGATCTCGACCTGAAATGTCACCTTATCCATGTTCTCCACAGATGCTGCCTGACCCGCTGAGTTACTCCAGCACTCTGTGAAATGTCACCTATCCATGTTCTCCACAGATGCTGCCTGACCCGCTGAGTTACTCCAGCGTTACTCTGTGAAACGTCACCTATCCATGTTCCGGCAGCATCTATGGAGCGAAGGAAATAGGCAACGTTTCGGCCCGAAACCCTTCCGGGTTTCGGCCCGAAACGTTGCCTATTTCCTTCAGGGTTTCGGCCCGAAAGGTTGCCCATTTCCTTCGCTCCACAGATGCTGCCTGACCCGCTGAGTTACTCCAGCACTCTGTGAAACGTCACCTATCCATGTTCTCCACAGATGCTGCCTGACCCGCTGAGTTACTCCAGCACTCTGTGAAACGTCACCTATCCATGTTCTCCACAGATGCTGCCTGACCCGCTGAGTTACTCCAGCACTCTGTAGGGCCTGTCCCACTTACGCGATTTTTTCGGCGACTTGCCGGCACCCGTCATAGACGCAGCACGTTGCCGGAAAATGTTCAACGGTTGAAAATCCAGCGGCGACCAGAAAAAGGTACGACTTTTTGGGTGACTACTCACGACTATACAGGCTTCAACCCGTGACATTACCCATAGAGTAGGGGAATCGAGGACCAGAGGACATAGGTTCATGCTGAAGCAGAAAAGATTTAATAGGAATCCGATGGGTAACTTTCACACGCTGAGGGTGGTGGGTGTATGGAACAAGCTGCCAGAGAGGTAGTTGAGGCTGGGACTATCCCATCGTTGAAGAAACAGTTGGACAGGTACATGGATAGGACAGGTTTGGAGGGATATGGACCAAGTGCAGGCAGGTGGGACTAGTGTAGCTGAGACATGTTGGCCGGTATGAGCAAGTTGGGCCAAAGGGCCTTCTTTCTACACTGTTTCACTCCATGACTCCATGACTATAGATAGGGCGAATGGGTTATTTTCTAAGGGTCGGGGAATAAAAAACTGGAGGGCATGAGTTTAAGGGAGAGGAGAAGGATTAATAGGAACCCGAGGAGCAACTTTTCACACAGAGGCAGGTCGATGGTATGGAAGGAGCTGCCAGAGAAAGAAGTGGAGACAGGAACAAAGCAACATTTAGAAGACATTTAGACATGGATATGGAAAGGTTTAGAGGGATATGGATCAAGTGCATGCAAATGGTAGGAGCTTAGTTGGGGCACCTTGGCCCGGCATGGACGAGTTGGGCCGAAGGGCCTGTATGGCTCTACGACCACCTGTGAGCAAACATTATGCCAAATTTTAATTTATCTTCACACTTGGAATCCAATGAACATTTATCTTGATGTGAGTGAATGTGCAGAATTCTTCATTTTGTATCAAGTGATCTGTAACGTACATGGCACGTTTCATCAGCATCTGCCAATCCATGTAGATTGTTAAACCAGGGTCTGTACAATTATTGGAGCCAGCAATCCAGATATCACATTTCACAATTCTTACGGTTCAGAATTCACTGTTGTCAAGGATACGCTTGTTCATCTCTCTCTCTTCCTCCAAATCATCAACGTCTCAGAAGTTATTCAAAAAAGTGGTGCTAATGTCCTGCACTTTTGCTGCTGTCCATCACACTCGAGATTAATATTTATCATGCATTATACATCTTGGTTCAGTTTGTTGAACAAAGATTCCTCTTCTATTCAAGGAAACAAAGACTTACTGTAAGTCCAGATTTAAGAACAGCTTCTTGCCTCTTATCACCAGTCTGAAGAAGGTCCCGACCCGAAATGTCACAGATGCTGCCTGACCCGCTGAGTTACTCCAGCATTCTGTGAAACGTCACCTATCCATGTTCTCCACAGATGCTGCCTGACCCGCTGAGTTACTCCAGCACTCTGTGAAACGTCACCTATCCATGTTCCGGCAGCATCTATGGAGCGAAGGAAATAGGCAACGTTTCGGCCCGAAACCCTTCCGGGTTTCGGCCCGAAACGTTGCCTATTTCCTTCAGGGTTTCGGCCCGAAAGGTTGCCCATTTCCTTCGCTCCACAGATGCTGCCTGACCCGCTGAGTTACTCCAGCCCTCTGTGAAACCTCACCTATCCATGTTCTCCACAGATGCTGCCTGACCCGCTGAGTTACTCCAGCACTCTGTGAAACGTCACCTATCCATGTTCTCCACAGATGCTGCCTGACCCGCTGAGTTACTCCAGCACTCTGTGAAACGTCACCTATCCAAGTGCCATTTAAAAATAGTCGTATCGGTTTCCATGTGTCCTCTGGCAGTTCATTTCAGATGGAAATGAATGAACAAATCCACGTAATTCTGGTTACTGTCCGGCATATATATATTTCGCCTCCATTGACACAAATAGACCCCTTTTCAGACAGTGGACAAAATCCTCCAACATTTTCGCCACCTCCAACGGGATCCCACTACTGGCCACATCTTTCCATCTCCACCCCTTTATGCTTTCCACAGAGACCACTCCCTCCATAATTCCCTGGTCAACTCGTCCCTTCCAACCCAAACCACCCCCTACCCGGGTACTTTCCCCTGCAACCGCAGGAGATGCAACACCTGTCCCTTTACCTCCCCTCTCGACTCCATCCAAGGACCTAAACATTCTTTCCAGGTGAGGCAGAGGTTCACTTGCACCTCCTCCAACCTCATCTACTGTATCCGCTGTTCCAGGTGTCAACTGCTCTACATCGGCGAGACCAAGCGCAGGCTCGGCGATCGTTTCCGATGTTGGGGGAGTCCAGAACCAGGGGTCACACAGTTTAAGAATAAGGGGTAGGCCATTTAGGACTGAGATGAGGAAAAACTTCCTTCACCCAGAGAGTTGTGAATCTGTGGAATGCTCTGCCACAGAAGGCAGTGGAGGCCAATTCACTGGATGTTTTCAAGAGAGAGTTAGATTTAGCTCTTAGGGCTAACGGAATCGAGGGATATGGGGAGAAAGCAGGAACAGGGTACTGATTTTAGATGATCAGCCATGATCATATTGAATGGCGGTGCTGGCTCAAAGGGCCGAATGGCCTACTCCATCCAGAGTTTTCTATGTTTCTATGTGCTCTGAACTCTACACACTCCGCAGGCCGGTGTCCTGTCCTCCGCAGGTAACCAGGTCATCAAATGACTCCAATTCTATTATGCCCTCCAGCCAAACAGTGCCCTTCTTGGGTTAAATTAATAGTTTCCCCAAATATTGCAGGAAGGAACTGCAGATGCTGGTTTAAACCGAAGATAGACACAAAATGCTGGAGTAGCTCAGCAGGACAGGCAGCATCTCCGGAGAGAAGGAATGGGTGACGTTTCGGGTCGACCCGAAACGTCACCCATTCTTTCTCTCCAGAGATGCTGCTTGTCCGGCTGGGTTACTCCTGCATTTTGTGTCTAACTTGCCCCAAATAACTGTTTGGTTTCCATTTATAATCAAACTTACTCCACTTGCTTCTGAACATCTGCCCATGAGTGCAAGAAGTTGCAGAGAGTTTCTGGATGTGGCCCAGACCATCACACAGACCAGACTTCCCATCATCAACTCCATCTTCACCATGCTACCTCAGGAAAGCAGCCAACAGTATCAAGGACCTTCTTCACCTTGGTCACTCCCTGTTCTCCCCAGTCTTGCCAGGCAGAAGGTACAGAAGCTTGAAATCGTGCACCAACACACTCAGGGACAGATTCTTCCCCTCTGTCATCAGGTTGCTGAAAGGTCCCTTCATAAGCTAGGGTACAGTCCCGATCTTCCAATCAACCTCACTGTGGACATTGAACTTTTCTTTGGAACTCTAACTCTACAAAGCTGTAACACTATCTCCAAAGACGTACAGGTTTGTAGGTTAATTGGCTTGGTATAAATGTAAATTGTCGCCAGTGTGTGTAGGATAGTGTTAGTGTGTGGGGATCGCTGGTCGGTGCGGACTCAGTGAGCTGAAGGGCCTGTTTCTGCGCTGTATCTCTAAACTAAACTATATTTTTAATATTGACACAAAATGCTGGAGTAACTCAGCGGGACAGGCAGCATCCCTGGAGGGAAGGAATGGGTGACGTTTTGGGTCGAGACCCTTCTTCAGACTCGACCTGAAACATCACCCATTCCTTCTCTCCAGAGATGCTGCCTGACCCGCTGAGTTACTCCAGCATTTTGTGTCTATCTTTGGTTTAAACCAGCATCTGCAGTTCCTTCCTAAACTATCTTCTTCATTGGCTTGATTGTTCTTGTGCAGTGTGATTTGAATTGACTGGATAGCATGCAAACAAAAGCTTCTCACTGTATCTCTGTGCACATAGACACATACACACACATACACAGACACACATACAGACACACATAGACACATAGACACACACACATAGACACACACACATACACAGACACACACATACACAGACACACATAGACACATAGACACACACACATAGACACACACACATACACAGACACACATACACATAGACACACACACACATACACAGACACACATACACAGACACACATAGACACATAGACACACACACATAGACACACACGCATACACAGACACACATACACATAGACACACACACACATAGACACATACACACACATACACAGACACACATACACAGACACACATAGACACACACACACACATAGACACATAGACACACACACACATAGACACACATAGACACACACACACATAGACACATACACACACATACACAGACACACATACACATAGACACACACACACATAGACACACAGACACACACACATAGACACACACACACATAGACACACAGACACACACACACACACATAGACACACAGACACACACACACACACATAGACACACACACACATAGACACACATAGACACACACACACATAGACACACACACACATAGACACATAGAAAATAAGTGCAGGAGGCCATTCGGCCCTTCGAGCCAGCACAACTATTCAATACGATCATGGCTGATCATCCACAATCAGTAACCCCGTTCCTACTTTCTCCCCATATCCTTTGATTCCGTTAGCCCTAAGAGCTAAATCTAACACCCTCTTGAAAACATCCAGTGAATTGGCCTCCACTACCTTCAGTGGCAGAGCATTCCGCAGAATGTACATGTAAACCGAAAACTGGTGTAATCTGACCTGCTATTTATTGCCACAACTGGGTGGAAGTGAATTCGAGCCATGTGTGGTGGCGTTCCCTCTTCAACCTGTCCGGGCAGAGGCGACGACACTAATACTTTTTTTAGACTAGACTAGACCATTTGTCATTTTAAACTGTGCTCGATTGTGAGGGATCCCTGCGTTTCGCGGCAAGCGGAATAGTCACCGCTATTTATTTTCATGGGAAAAAATTAAAAATAAAACACTTACTTAAAAGTTGCCTCTGCGAGGCAGTGAAGTTTGCATTTCCTCCCCGGAATGGGTCATTAAAGGAAAACAGTTACTCTCGACTGTAAACAAAGACACAAAAGCAGGTGTAACTTTACATTGCAAGTAGCTATACAGCGCGGAAACAGGCCCTTCGGCCCACCTTTTTCATGCTGGCCATGATTTTTTGTTACATTTCTCACAGCGCTGCATCGACTACAACGTTTCTAAGAGCGCCGCGTTGGGTCAATAACAATTCATGCCGGGAGTACATCACTTTGATCAAATGTTGACAGTGTTTCAGGCTTACTTTTGCACGTTCTCCACAGGCCGGAGTGGAGCTGAGGCTCTGGCTGGAGTTGGAGACGGTTTCCAGTTTGGAAGCGTCGATGATGTACCAGAAGTTGGTGCCGATCGCCACGACCAGGAAGATGAAGCTGGTGGCGCCGGTCAGAGCCACGGACATCGACAGGAAACTAAAGGTCAGTTTCATCTTCAGCGGCCGCCGACTGCCGGGCGCGTCTACTAGGGTCTACTGGGGTAGTATATGTGGATCTACTCGGGGATATAAGAGCTACTTAAAGGCCTTAAGGTCTACAGGGGATTTTTAAGGACCTTTTAAGGATCTAGAAAGGTCTATAAGGATCTACAAGGATTGGGTTTTTTGTTTAGTTTAGAAATACAGCATGGAGAACTGCCCCTTCGGCCCACCGAGTCCGTGCCGACCAGCGATCCCCGCACATCAACACTATCCTACACACACTAGGGATAATTTTCACATTTACACCAAGCCAATTAACCTACAAACCTGCACGTCTTTGGAGTGTGGGAGTCTCGGAGAAAAGCCAGGCAGGTCACGGGGAGAACTCCGTACCGACAGCACCCGTAGCCGGGAACGAACCCGGGTCTCCGGCGCTGCAAGCGCTGTAAGGCAGCAACTCTAGCGCTGCGCCACCGAGATCTGGCAGGGTCTACAAGGGTCTACAGTTGACTCTGGGTCTAGAATGGTCTACAGGGTCTACAGTTGACTCTGGGGTCTACAGGGTCTACAGTTGACTCTGGGTCTAGAATGGTCTACAGGGTCTACAGTTGACTCTGGGTCTACAAGGGTCTACAATGGTCTACAAGGGTCTACAGTTGACTCTGGGTCTACAAGGTGTTACTGGCGGCTACCTGGGCGCGAATGCTCCCACTTGCCAGCGCTCGGCGCCGCTCTCCTCCACCTCCGCTGTTGGTCGCGGCTGGGAGATAGATGTCAGCGGCATGTCTGGCGAGGTGTGTGTGTGTGAGAGAGTGAGAGACAGAGTCTGCCCGCCCCACGGTAACACAGCTCTCCAGCGGCGCACTGCATCACAGTGAAGCGCTCGCATCGCTCCGTTAACCCCTCCACGAGGTGGGAACTCTGAAGAAGGGTGTCGACCCGAAACATCACCCATTCCTTCTCTCCACAGATGCTGCCTGCCTGCCTGCCTGCCTGCCTGACCCGCTGAGTTACTCCAGCATCTTGTGTCTATGTTCTGTGTAAACCAGCATCTGTACTTCCTTCCTACACGGGTTGCTGCTGCTGCCGCCGCCGCTGCTGCTGCTTGTGCCAAATCCCTTTCCAGAGAAAGTTACGACAAAGGAGGTGTCTCAAATTAAGTTTGGATCATAATAAAACAAATAAGATTACACTTATTTGAGTGATTATTTATTCTGGCGGATTATATGCACTGAAATGTTTCTTTAAAAGCGTGAGCAGTTTGAATCGCATAAATGTTCCTCTCTATTCCGCCGTTTGTTGCAGGATGTCACTAGCCGGGTGATGCGCCTCAATGTAAAAGGTTGTCTTTCTCACCGGACCGCCTCACACACCTTCCTCTGGCACCTTCCCGCGGTCAATCTGGGGAATTCTTTGCCACGGATGGCTGTGGAGGCCAAGTCAGTGGATATATTTAAGGCAGAGATAGACAGATAGATTCATGATTAGTACGGGTGTCAGGGGTTCACAAGTTCTAAGAGTACAATTAGGCCATTCGGCCCATCGAGTCCACTCCGCCATTCAATCATGGCTGATCTCTGCCTCCTAATCTAATTTTCCCGCCTTCTCCCCATAACACCAGACACTCATTCTAATCAAGAACTTGTCTATCTCTGCCTTCAAACTATCGTCTGACTTGGCCTCCACAGTTCTCTGTGGCAACGAGTTCCACAGATGAACTGCCCTGTTATGGGGAGAAGGCAGGAGAATTGGGTTAGATGGGAGAGATAGATCAGCCGTGATTGAATGGCGGAGTAGACTTGATGGGCCGCATGGCCTAATTCTGCTCCTATCACTTATGAACCTTATGACCACCGACCGGAGCCACAGGCAGCGGTTTCAGAGATTGTGCCGATTACTGACGTTTGTCATCAGAACAAATACAAACTGGGTGCAGAGCAAACAGGGCGCTATCTCAACACAAACACAACAGCAAAGTCTCCGAGCTGCCGAGAGCGGAAAATATTGACATTTACATAAAACATAATGCAAACGATATTGAACCAAAATGTCACAAGTCGAAAAATTGTGTGTAAAAATATGAGGGGCATAGATAGGGTAGACATTCAGAACCTTTTTCCCAGGATGGAAAAACAAAATACAAGAGGGCACGGCTTTAATATGAAGTGGGCAACGTTTTTGTTTTTGTTTTTTTAATAATGAGAGAGAGAATAGATAATAAAAGATAGAAAAACGTGTGATATATGGTGTGTGAAAAGGAAAAAGGGGGAGAAAGAGGGAAAGTGAAGAAAAGAAAAGGAAAGAGAAAGAGTAGAGAGTAGGAAATTAAGGAGATCGTTATTTATATTCTTGACCATCCTTCACCCAGTCCTGAAAAAGTTGGTTTCTACGATTTTGTTGCACCATATGCCTCCAAAAAGTCGACAAATGGAGACCAACTCGTTAAGAATTGGTCTGATTTATCTATTAGGAGGAATCGCATTTCCTCAAGATGTGCGGTGTCCAACATGTTTGAAATCCACATTTTAAGCGTTGATATGGGTGTATTTTTCCAAAATTTAAGTATAAGTTTTTTTGCCGTTATTAACCCATAATTAAAAGGAGATGTGCGGACAAGTTTATTTTACAGAGGGTGGTGGGTGCCTTGAACGCGCTGCCAGGGGTGGTGGTGGAGGCAGATACGATAGTGGTGTTTAAGAGGCTTTTGGATAGGCACGTGGATATGCAGGGAATGGAGGGATATGGATCACGTGCAGGCAGATAAGAGTTGGGCTTAACATCAAGTTCGGCACAGACATGGTGGGCCGAAGGGCCTGTTCTTGTGATGCACTATTCTATGTTCTACGCTCCAAACACCACAACCAAAATCTATAACCCTTTTCCGTGAACTTTTGTTCCAAATACAGAACATGTAACAAAAGGGTGGCACGGTGGCGCAGCGGTAGAGTTGCTGCCTTGCAGCACCGGGGACACGGGTTCGATTCTGACTATGGGTGCTGTCTGTTCACAGTGTACGTTTTCCCCGTGACTGCGTGGGTTTTCTCCGAGATCTTCGGTTTCCTCCCACACTCCAAAGACAATAGACAATAGATAATAGGTGCATGAGTAGGCCATTCGGCCCTTCGAGCCAGCACCGCCAGGTTTGTAGATTTATTGGCTTGGTGCATCATGTGTAAATTGTCCCTGGGGTGCGAGGGATAGTATTAATGTACTGTTTGGCGCAGACCCGGTGGGCCGAAGGGCCTGTTTCCGCGCTGTATCCCTGCTTTCTTTTTCTAAATGCCTACTTGTTCGTTCATCATACTTATAAACAAAGCACAATTTATTTTAGCGCCTCAACGTTGATATGCAAAGGTCTTTTGAATCATCCTACATTAGCCAGATGGGAATGATGTTATTTACAAGGTCACGATGAGCCTGAGGCCTGCTCTGAATGACTCCAGCCTGCCCACACTGACACAGACGGGAACCGATACACATAATGGCACTGCACTGCAATAGCGTTTATTTATTTTTTGGAAAAAAAACATTATTGATATGAAAACCAACAGAATGACGAAAGTTGTGATAATGAGTAACTATTGTAAAATGTCTCACAAAATCTAATGCTTGTATGATTTTCACGCAGTGGTAAAGCTGCATAATTATGTCGTTTTTACATGAAACATGTAAAATTACAGTCCATCAGTTGTATTCGAGTCCAAATCCAAGTCAAGAAGATCCAAGTCATGAGGAAGGGGCTTGACCCGAAACGTCACCCATTCCTTCTCTCCAGAGATGCTGCCTGTCCCGCTGAGTTACTCCAGCATCTCCTGATTCAAAAGTGAGTTTGAAGAATCATGTATCAGTTATGATCTTAGTGAATGGCAGATTGTTCTTGAGGGGCTGATTGACCATAAGACCATTAGACATAGGAACATAACTAGGTCAGTCACCCATTAAGTCTGCTCCGCCATTCGATCATGGCTGATCTATTTTTCCCTTTCAACCTCATTCTTCTGCCTCTCCCCCTTACTAATCCAGAACTTGTCAATCTCTGCTTCAAAAATGCCCAATGACTTGGCCTCCGCAGCATAGTAGCAGAACAAGGCCATTCGGCCCATCAAGTCTACTCCGCCATTTGATCATGGCTGATCTATCTCCTTCTCAACCCCATTCTCCTGCCTTCTCTCCATAACCCGTGACACCCTTATCAATCAAGAATCTATCCAGCTCTGCCTTATTCTTCTGCCTCTCCCCCTTACTAATCCAGAACTTGTCAATCTCTGCTTCAAAAATACCCATTGACTTGGCCTCCACAGACTTCTGTGGCAATGAATGCCACAGATTCACCACCCTCTGGCTAAACAAATTTCTCCTCCTCCGTGCCCTCTGGTCCTAGATTCACCCACTGCTGAAATGGGGCCTCTTTCTGTCGCAATTTCTGATGTTCCTACACTCTGAGCAGACCAGCATTAACCATTTTAGCTATTTCTGTCACTATTCCCATTGAATAGTTGGGTGTTTCTTGATATACTTAGGTTCAATGATGGTCCAATTCTACACGGCCATCATAGAGTCTGTCCTCACCTTCTCCATCATGGACTGGTTTGGCTCAGCCACCAAGCACGACACCCGGAGGCTGCAACGAATCATCCGATCAGCTGAGGTTATTGGCTGCAACCTTCCCTCCATTGATGAACTGTACACGGCAAGGGCCAGGAAGCGAGCAGGCAAGATCATCTCTGACCCCTCTCACCCTGGCCACAAACTCTTTGAATCACTTCCCTCTGGAAGGTGACTCCGGACTGTCAAAGCTGCCACAGCCAGACATAAAAACAGCTTTTTTCCACGAGTAGTAGGGCTACTCAATAACCAAAAATCTGTAGCTTCCTTTTACTCTGGTATTTTATTTAATTCACATGTTTAATCAATAATGTTTTATTATTAATGTTAACATTCTATGTGTCATTCCTAACTGTCAATGGATGTCGTTGTCACTTGTGGGCGGAGCACCAAGGCAAATTCCTTGTATGTGAATACTTGGCCAATAAACCTATTCTTATTCTTATTCATATGAAACCTTCTGTGACTTAGAGAAGTGTTTGGGGTTAAGTTTCAGATGATCCCACTTTACTTAAAGGTAAGCACAATATTCCCTTTGCTGTTGAAAAATTAATTTGTTCTCAACAATTGATCTTGCAATTGAAGTTTAACCTGTGCTCACTACAGCTCATTAAGTTTAATTATGTATATTCTTGTTTAATCACATATCAATTTATCAGTATAATTATAAATAATGATCCTAGCCCATGTTTTTCCTTAATCTAAGCCAGGAGATCAACCCATGTAAAGGACTTTCCTCAAAACTTAACTTAAGAACATGAACCCTGACATTGGGTTTCTAATTAAAATTGAAAGGGAAAAGTATTTTTTGTTAAGACTGATTGGTTGCTAATGGAGGTCATGTTGGCAGTGACTCTATATTTTAGAATTAGGCACAGAGTTCTTCCAAGTCTATAGATAGACATAAAAAAGCTGGAGTAACTCAGCGGGACAGGCAGTACCTCTGGAGAGAAGGAATGGGTCGAGACCCTTCTTCAGACTGAATGTCTCGATCCGAAACGTCACCCATTCCTTCTCTACAGAGATGCTGCCTGTCCCGCTGAGTTACTCCAGCATTTTGTGTCTATCTTCAGTTTAAATTAGCATCTGCAGTTCCTTCCTAGGCACATCTTCTAAGTCTTTGTTGTACCTTCAGCAAAAGGGGGCAGGGATACATTGAGGAATGGCCACCTACAGATGCAGCCTTTCTCAGTAACTCCAGTTACATTGACAGTTCCAATGCAGGCTTTAAGGAACAATGGGATTAGTTTTCCTCGCTCATTTCAGGTGGGTAGAATTATGACTTTTAAAAGACATTGAGCTGTGGATAGTGTTAAAGAAAACTTTAAAACTCAACACATAGATCGGGTAATATCAAGACTTTATTTAAAAGCGCCAAATACAGTGGCCACTGGGAGCAATGTAGGATATTGCTCAATGAACAAAGACCAACTCAAGAGAGAGTTAGATAGGGCTCTTAAAGATAGCGGTGTCAGGGGATATGGGGAGAAGGCAGGAACGGGGTAGATTGGGGATTATCAGCCATGATCACATTAAATGGCGGTGCTGGCTCGAAGGGCCGAATGGCCTACTGCACCTATTGTCTATTCATCTGCTTATATACAGACTTTTCCTTTGATATTTTGTCTATTGTACAAGGCACTTTAGAACTTTTCCTTTTTCCAAATGGTCTTATAAAAAGTCTTCTCACCCACCACTCCACCTCCAGACCCCTCAGATCGGCCGACTTGGGGTTGCTGAATATCCCAGGCATAAGCTCAGGGGCGACCGCGCCTTTGCGGTTGCAGCCCCTAGACTGTGGAACAGCATCCCCTTTCCCATCAGAACTGCCCCCTCCATCGACTCTTTTAAGTCAAGACTAAAGACTTATCTATACTCCCAAGCCTTTCCTGACGTCCTCTGAGTGAGGCCTACATGTATATACAGTGGCTTGCAAAAGTATTCATACCCCTTGAACTTTTCCACATTTTGTCACGTTACAACCACAAACGTAAATGTATTTTATTGGGATTTTATGTGATAGACCAACACAAAGTGGTGCATAATTGTGAAGTGGAAGGAAAATGATACATTGTTTTCAAATTTTTTTACAAATAAAAAACTGAAAAGTGTCGCGTGCAAAAGTATTCAGCCCCCCTGAGTCAATACTTTGTAGAACCACCTTTCGCTGCAATTACAGCTGCAAGTCTTTTGGGGTATGACTCTACCAGCTTTGCACATCTAGAGACTGAAATTTTTGCCCATTCTTCTTTGCAAAATAGTTCAAGCTCAGTCAGATTGGATGGAGAGCGTCTGTGAACAGCAATTTTCAAGTCTTGCCAGAGATTCTCAATTGGATTTAGGTCTGGACTTTGACCGGGCCATTCTAACACATGAATATGCTTTGATCTAAACCATTCCATTGTAGCTCTGGCTGTATGTTTAGGGTCGTTGTCCTGCTGGAAGGTGAACCTCTGCCCCAGTCTCAAGTCTTTTGCAGACTCTAACAGGTTTTCTTCCAAGATTACCCTGTATTTGGCTCCATCCATCTTCCCATCAACTCTGACCAGCTTCCCTGTCCCTGCTGAAGAAAAGCATCCCCACAGCATTATGCTGCCACCACCATGTTTCACAGTGGGGATGGTGTATTCAGGGTGATGTGCAGTGTTAGGTTTCCGCCACACATAGCGTTTTGCATTTAGGCCAAAAACTTCAATTTTGGTCTCATCTGACCAGAGCACCTTCCTCCACATGTTTCCTGTGTCCCCCACATGGCTTGTGGCAAACTGCAAACGGGACTTCTTATAGCTTTTTTTCAACAATGGCTTTCTTCTTGCCACTCTTCCATAAAGCCCCGATTTGTGGAGTGCACGACTAATAGTTGTCCTGTGGACAGATTCTCCCACCTGAGCTGTGGATCTCTGCAGCTCCTCCAGAGTTACCATGGGCCTCTTGGCTGCTTCTCTGATCAATGCTCTCCTTGCCCGGCCTGTCAGTTTAGGTGGACGGCCATGTCTTGGTAGGTTTGCAGTTGTGCCATACTCTTTCCATTTTCGGATGATGGATTGAACAGTGCTCCGTGAGATGTTCAAAGCTTGGGATATTTTTTTATAACCTAACCCTGCTTTAAACTTCTCCACAACTTTATCCCTGACCTGTCTGGTGTGTTCCTTGGGCTTCATGATGCTGTTTGTTCACTAATGATCTCTAACAAACCTCTGAGGCCTTCACAGAACAGCTGTATTTATACTGAGATTAGATTACACACAAGTGGACTCTATTTATTAATTAGGTGACTTCTGAAGGCAATTGGTTGCACTGGATTTTATTTAGGGGTATCAGAGTAAAGGGGGCTGAATACTTTTGCACGCGACACTTTTCAGTTTTTTATTTGTAAACAAATTTGAAAACCATGTATCATTTTCCTTCCACTTCACAATTATGCGCCACTTTGTGTTGGTCTATCACATAAAATCCCAATAAAATACATTTGCGTTTGTGGTTGTAACGTGACAAAATGTGGAAAAGTTCAAGGGGTATGAATACTTTTGCAAGCCACTGTATGTATGTAGTTTGTTTTGTTTGTGCTATTCTTATAACAAATGTAAAGCACTTTGCCCAACGCGAGTTGTTTTTTAAATGTGCTATATAAATAAATGCGACTTGACTTGACTTGACTTATAACAAATATACATCGCTCACCTGGGAAAGACACAGCAGAGTAAGCACAGCCCAATTCCACACCATCACAGATAAGCAAATGTCCTGTGACCCTTTCTACCTTAGTTTATTGTTTTACGATTGCCATCTGTCCTTTGACATCAGAGAAGAGAATCTGACTAGACTGCAGCGAGTGTCAGCTACGCATACTCAGTTTCAACCTTCTTTAAACCACTGAATTATTATAACACATGAAGAGGACAATAGGCATCTTTAAGCACTCTACCTATACCCTATCCCTTGCTGTCTTCTGGAAGCTTTGCAATTTATCTTTGACAATAGGAAAAGTTGCGAGGATTATGGGCCAAAGGGTGACTGTGCCGAGCTCAGGGAGACAACTTGTTTGACATGGATGAGGTGGGCTGAAGGGCCTGTTTTCCTGCAGCACGACTATGACTCAACTCTACAGCTAACAATGGTTGAGGTGTGGACGTGACAACTCCAAGCACCAATGGCCAACTTGTTTGCCCCATAGCAGAAGCGTCCATATCGCGGGGCTGGAAACTGGAAGTATCCTGAGCTAATTCTGCTACCACCATCATCTACTGCGACAAGTGATGGCTCCCACTGATTGTCGCCGGAAGCTTGTGTCCTTTTCAGGACGGACGATGACAGCGAGGTCAACATTTGTAACAAGACGGACACGAAAAAAACAAGAAGCTAACTTGGTTGCCGAGGAAATAACCAGTATTAGATGATGTGGACTTTGTGCTGTTTCCAGTGTTCTATTCTTCAATTGTTGAAGAAGAGATTCCAACTCCTGCAAACTGGGTTTCATCTCTTTTGGTTTCCGAAAGAGGGTCCTGGGGGAATAGAGGCACTGTATTGTTTTTGGTAGTTGTGCACCCACCATACGATTGTCTGGCCCAATCAACTTTCACAAGTGAAGGTCCCAAACAAGTCCTGTTGAGTTTATTCGTCAAGCACAGTGAGGTAGAGGTACAATGAAAGCCTTGCTCGCAGCAGCAGCAGCAGCAGCAAAGGTGCAATGGTGCCTTGTAGTCACATGAACCTGGGCGCAGTGGCATTATTTTCTCACATACAGTTCAGTAAAAACCTTACTAGACATAGGTGTAATCGTACTCATGTACAAGTGTGTCAGAACGGGCACATAGAATCAGAGAAACACACAAAACAAATTGTACATAAATGACATGTAACATTTCCAAAATATAGAAATCTGACCAAAAAATAAGACAATAGTGCAAAAATATATTTAGGAAAAAAGGGAACCAAGGCTGATTAAATATTGTAATGGAGAAGGAGTGGAGACACTTTTAAGAAGCCAGAGATACACAGCTGTGAAGTTTGGCAGACGTTTAACATTACCGGTCGGTTATCCTTGGTTCTGAAAACTCGTGCTTACGTTTTTTTCCCCCAATGAGCCAATGAAAATGCCCGGTCAGCAAAGGCGATTAACTAAAACTACCTACGACTACCCATAACTACATGGCGACCCCACTACAACTGCACCTACGATTACAGGATTATCGATTTTCACCATGGCAACCAATTTTTAGTTGTAGAAAATGTTTCAACATGTTGAAAACATTGCGGCGACCATACTGAAGCCGCAACTAGTTCCCAGAATGCGGGAACTCCTCGCGACCATGAAGGAGACTCACCAGAGACCACCAGCGAACATGTGGCGACCATGTGGCGAGCGCAGAGTCTCCTGCACTCACCTAAAAAGTCGCCTAAGTGGGACAGGCCCTTTACTAATCCAAAAAGCAGTGGAGCTTTTAACAGTCCACACTGTCAGGATAAATAATTCTTGCTAGTAGTAGTATTACAGGCACGTAATTCCATTTGACACAGTGTGGATCGTTGAGATGTGAAGCTGGCAGATGCTGTGGGTAGGGTAACAAATGCAAACCCTTTAATTGCTGTCCCATTACATACCTCTGTGCCAAGTGTATCTGTGAGTGAACAGCAAAGGTTATAGGTGGCACACAAAGCTCAGATTGCTGCTGGCAGTGGAGGGATCTGGCACTCCCTCACCTGTCCAAGCATTGTGTGTGTGTGTGTGTGTGTGTGTGTGTGTGTGTGTACCTGCAGCTTGGTAAATGTCAGCCCCATTCAGTCCCGAGGCCAATTTCCCAATGGCCACTCTCCCAGCGACAAGTCACCACTGCAAACTACCCTGTATAAAACTACTTAATGCAGGTACAAGGAACTGCTGGCTGGTTTGCAAGAAAAAGACACAAAATGCTGGAGTAACTCAGCGGGTCAGGCAGCATCTCTGGAGAATATGCGAGGAGGATGCTATGAGGCTGCAGGGTGACTTGAATAGGTTGGGTGAGTGGGCAGATGCATGGCAGATGCAGTAGATAAATGTGAGGTTATCCACTCAGGTTATCCTGAGGCAAGAACAGGAAGGCAGATTTTTATCTGAGTGGTAGGTAGACACAAATGCTGGAGTAATTCAGCCTGACAGGCAGCCTCTCTGGAGAGAAGCAATGGGTGCATTTCAGGTCGAGACCCTTCTTCAGACTGATGTCAGGGAGTGGGCGGAAAGAAGTAGAAAGTAGTCGGAGAAGCAGAAAAGCAAAAACAGGAAAGCAGACTATTATCTAAATGGTGGCCGACTAGGAAAAGGGGAGATGCAACGAGACCTGGTGTCCTTGTACATCAGTCAATGGAGGTAATCACGCAGGTACAGCAGGCAGTGAAGAAAGCAAATGGCATGTTGGCCTTCAGAGCAAGAGGATTTGAGTATAGGAGCAAGGAGATCCTACTGCAGTTGTACAGGGCCCTGGTGAGACCACACCTGAAGCATTGTGTGCAATTTTGGTCTCCCAATTTGAGGAAGGACATTCTTGCTATTGAGGGAGTGCAGCACAGGTTCACCAGTTTCAGTTCCCAGAATGGTGGGACTGAGATATGATGAAAGAATGGGTCGACTGGGACAATTCTGAGCTTTGTTGTGTGCCGATATATTTATTCAAGCTTCACCACCCTCCAGTATCACAGGAAGTTCACACACATACAATCTCCAAAGGCAGTCAGCAACAACTGGAAAGATTCTGACTTTCAGATGGTTGCCAGGGTGAGAAAGAAACAGAATAGCTTTAGGCATGATATGATCAATCTGTAGCACGATGTGAAACAGTACCTGCAACAGATACTGCGCTTTTTGGAGTTGTTGCAACGTGAGTAAATCTCCTGTCTCTGTGTAAGGTTTTCTTCCAAACAGTGGGACCAGCAGAGAATATAGACTGGCTCATTACAATAATGTCAGGACAAAGTACAGCATTGAATTTTTTACTATTCTACTTATAAATACAACCGGTGATGTTATTTTATTGTTTAAATAACACTACTGAATATTACAATATTGAATGTATACTGTACGAAGATTTTTTGCACAATATTTGTTTTGTATTTTTAAAAAATCTGAATAAAGTTTACATTTGCAATTTAAAAGAGTGGAAGCAAAAGCGCCCTCAATACCTGAGGATTGACCGAGCACTTAAGGGCCTGAGCTAGAAGGAGAGGTTGGGCTGGTGGGACTAGTGTAGACGGGGCATTTTGCTCAGCATGGGCAAGTTGGGCTGAATGGTGTGTTTCTCTGCTCCATGACTCTTTGACTCGGGGGGCAGAGAGATGTAGAGACAAGGAAATGCAGATGCTGGCTTACAAAAAGAGACACAAACTGATGGAGTAACTCAGCGGCTCAAGCAGCATCCATGGAGAACATGGATAGGTGACATTTCAGGTCAGGAATCTTCTTTAGATGGAAAGAGGAGAATGTCAAAGCAGGCACACCTTGAGAAGATTTCGCAGTGTGGCAGTAAAATGTAGGTACAAGGAACTGTAGATGCTTGTTTATAAAGAAAGACACAAAATGCTGGAATAACTCAGCGGATCAGACAGCATCTCTGGAGAAGAAGTATCAAGAATCATGAGTGTTTTATTGTCATGTATCCCGGAGCGGAACAATGGAATTCTTACTTGCAGCAGCACAACTAATAAACACCATAATAAACATGAACATTGTGTGCCTGAGGCTGTCCTCCATAGATGCTGCCTGACTCGCTGGGCTACTCCAGCACATTGTGTGTGTCTGTCTGCATGTGTCTGAGTGTGTCTGTCTGTGAGAGTCCGTGTGCGTCTGTTTGTGAGAGGCGATGAGTGTGCGTGAGTACGAGTGTCTCTGTGCGTGTCTGAGACAGTGTGTGTGAGTATAGGGGGGTTGCACGTAAGGTCACTGGGTCATAGGGCTTGACGCACGGAGCCGCTCAATCCATCTGGAGGACATACGTAACTTCCGGTATATGTTATTAATGCAAGAAACGTGTACTTTCCTACCTGTTAAAAAACGCCAAAATGTTGAATTTTTTCGCTGTAAAAAATTGTGGAAGTCGGGGTAAGTGTGAGAGACATGTACCCAACTTCAGAATTCCAAAAGTGAAGCGAAATGAAGGTAAAGAGAAGCGACAGCTGAAGGGACAACAGCAGCTAAAGTGCTTGGCGAACATTGGCCGTGCAGATATCGGAATTGAAAATATTGGGATTTATGGCGTTTGCTCACTGCATTTCATTTACGGTAAGGCATTATTTGGGTTTTTTCTTGATTCCTTTGGTATCTAAAAAGTCTCTGAAGTGATAAATCTGGTTGTAAATTTTGCTTCAGAGGCGTTTTCCTTTTGTGTGTAAAAACCCACTTGAGAACCATGGGTGATTTTAAAATTTTACAGCCAGATTTATCCCTTCTGAAACTTTTTAGATGCCAAAGGAATCAAGAAAAAACACAAATAATGCCTTAGTTGATGAAATCCAGTGAGCAAATGGCCAATGTTCAACAAGCACTCTGGCTGTTGTTGCTTCAGCTCTCGCTTCTATCTACCGTCATTTTCCTCACTTTTTGAATTCTGAAGTAGGCTAAATGTCTCTCACGCTTATCCCGATTTCCATAATTATTTACAGCGCAAAATTGACAATTTCGGCGGGTTTAACGGCCCGCTACGTTGGAAACAATGGTCAGTGCTTACCTGCAGTTCATCGCGTGTACTCCATTTGGAGTAGCCATAGCAACAGCACGGGTCATGGGTCGTGACCCGACTGCCGTGAAACTGGCTATCTACCGGCATACCCAACAATTCTCACCCGGGCACTGAGATCTACTCTGACTGTGATGCGCCGACACCAGCAGGACCTCGCAATTGACCCTCCCGGAACTTCGGGCCTCACTCACCCAGACCTGCAACGGACCACAACTATATTTCATCCGCTGGAAGATCCACCTCTTCAATCAAAGATTCCTGGCCCACCTTAACTCCACCAAGGACCTGAAATTAGCCCGCCTCCAGGCCGCTCCCGCCGCCGACACTCCGCGACTCGACCGCAGGCTCCGGCCCCAACTCTGGCCTGCATCGCCTGCCCGAGTCCCACGACGCCATCTTGGCCACAGGGAGCGCCTCCAGTACTCACCAGGTCGCCGCCTTCACCGACCTCCACATCAATGCTGCCGCGACCTTCACCTGCCTACCGATGACGCCAAGCCTCGCCGCTTCAACGGTAACTCGGACTTCCTCCCCCTCACCGATTCCTCCGAACCTCGCCACCCCCGGGACCGCCCAACCTCATCGCCGCACCGGGCCCATCCCCGACATCGCCGTCGCACTGGGCCCGCCTAATATCACCGTCGCACCGGGCCTATTGAACATCGCCGCCGGACCGGACCTACTCAACATGGCCTCCGGACCGGGGCACCCCGAACATGGCCGCCGCACCGCACCCCATCTCATCTCGTCGCCTCACCGGGCTGGCCGAACCGCTCCGCCCCACCGACCATCCGCCCACCGGGACCTCCCACGCATCGCCCGCAGACCCGACCATCGGGTCCGCGACCCTCGCCACTGCACGTCCCTCGCAGCCCGCAGCCGTCGCCTCACCTGCAGGACTGGACTCTGTACTGGGCCTGAAGCCCCCACGCTGCTCACTCCTGGGTTTGACTCCACTGGGTCCTAGTGCTAGTCTGCCTAGCCCTGGTAACCTCAGTGGCAGTTCCACTGAGTCTTCCCCATCCCTCTCTAACTATGGGACCCCTGCTCTTCCCCACCCACACTACAGCCCTCTACCGTCGCCTCCGCCTCACAGCGCACTTCCATGGGAAGGGGTCCTCGCCCCCCACTGATGACCCCTTTTCCCGTCTCCAACGCACCCCCGCCTCGTGGAACCCCCCTCGTGGCCTTCGGCTTTAGAACTCTTTATCAAAAACTGCCGCCGTGACATCAACCGCCTCAGACTTCTCCACTCCCCTGTCTCACTCCAATCTCTCCCCCCCTGAACGTACTGCCATCGACTCACTCCGCAACAACCCAGATTGGGTTATCAAACCCGCCGACAAGGGAGGTGCCGTGGTAGTCTGGCGCGTCGATCTCTACAAAGCTGAGGCCACGCGCCAACTCTCGGACACCTCCTCCTACCTACCCCTGGACCATGACCCACTGACGAGTACCAGGCCACCATCTCAGCACCAATCACCGACTTCATCCACTCCCACGCCCTGCCCGACCGAGCCTCCAACCTCATCGTTCCCCAGCCCCGCACGGCCGGTTTTACCTTCTCCCCAAAATCCACAAACCTGACTGTCCCGGTAGACCCATTGTCTCTGCCTGTTCGTGCCCCACCGAACTCATCTCACCCTACCTCGACTCCATCCTATCCCCTTGGTTAAATCCCTCCCTACCTATGTTCAAGACACCTCAGACACTCTCCGTCATCTCCGCGCATTCCACTCTCTAGGCCTCACCCCTCATCTTCACCATGGACTTCCAGTCACTCTACACCTCCATCCCCCACCAGGATGGTCTCAAAGCCCTCCGGTTCTTCCTCTGATACAGAGAGCAACCTATACCCGGCCACTGACACCCTTCCCGCCTAGCGGAGCTGGTCCTTACCCTCAATAACTTCTCGTTTGACTCCTCCCATTTCCTCCAAATACAAGGCGTAGCTATGGGCACACGCATGGGGCCCCAGCTACGCCTGCCTCTTTGTCGGGTACGTCGAACAATCCTTGTTCAATACGTACCAGAGCCCCATCCCCGACCTCCACCTCCGCTACATCGACGACTGCTTTGGTGCCACCACCTGCACCCACACACAACTGACTGACTTTCATCCACTTCACCACCAACTTCCATCCGGCACTCAAATACACCTGGACCATTTCCGACACTTCCCTACATTCCTTAACCTCACTATCTCCATCGCAGGTGATAGACTTCTGACCGACATCCACTATAAACCTACTGACTCCCATGGCTATCTGGACTACACTTCGTCCCACCCTGCTTCCTGTAAGGACTCCATCCCCTACTCCCAATTCCTCCGTGTACGCCGCATCTGCTCTCAGGATGAGGCGTTCCACACCAGGGCATCTGAAATGTCCTCATTCTTCAGGGAACGGGGGTTCCCCTCCTCCACCATAGATGAGGCTCGCACCAGGGTCTCTTCCATTACCCCGCAACACTGCTCTCATCTCCCCATCCTCCCACTCGCAACAAGGGCAGAGTCCCCTAGTCCTCACCTTTCACCCCACCAGCCGTCACATACAACAAGTAATCCTCCGTCAGTTTCGCCACCTCCCACGTGACCCCACCACTCGCCACATCTTCCCATCCTCCCCCACTGTCTGGCCTTCCGCAAAGACCGCTCCTCCATAACCTCCCTTGTCAATTCTTC